>JXTC01000014.1:1142957-1341620 GCA_002914845.1 Trema orientale | reverse complement strand
ACCACGGTCACTTCTAATCATCTTAATCTTCTTATTAAGTTGATTTTCAACCTCATTCTTATAGAGAATAAATTTCTCTATTGCTTCGTCCTTGGATTTTAGCAAATATACATAATAATATTTTGTGCTATCATCGACAAAAGTAATAAAATACTTATTGCCTCCCCTTGTTTGTATAAATTTTAAATTACAAATGTCACTGTGAATTAAATCAAGGGGTTCAGTATTTCTTTCAATGGTTTGAAAAGATGACCTTGTCAATTTTGCCTCAACACAAGTTTGACACTTATGTTTTGTATCAATTTGGAAATCAGGAATATAATTCAAGTTAATTAATCTACGTATAGAATCATAATTAACATGTCCTAGTCTACCATGCCATAAAGTAGAGGACTCAATCAAATAAGCAGAAGAACTAGCTTTACTGATATTGGGCTTTACAGTCATTACAGTTAATTTAAACATACCCCCACATTCATATCCCTTTCACACAAATAGACCATTTTTGGTCAATACAAATTTATCTAACTCAAACACCACGCGGAATCCGTGCTTATTCAGAAGTAAACCAGACACAAGGTTCTTACGGATATCCGGTACATACATTACATTATTCAGAGTCAGTTCCTTCCCAGAGGTCATCTTTAGCACCACTTTGCCCAGACCTTGTACTTCAGATGTAGCAGAATTACCCATGAAGAGCTTCTCTCCATTCTCTACCGGTTAAAAGGTTGTGAACAGGCCCTTGTCAGAACAAACATGTCTTGACGCTCCAGTGTCAACCCACCATTCCCTTGGATTGGATCTAACAAGGTTGACTTCAGAAACAACTGCAGACAGACTTATGTCTTCTACATCTTTTGTGATGTCATCCACCAGGTTAGATTCATTCTTCTTCTTCTTCGGAAGTCGGCAATCTGAAGCCCTGTGACCCATCTTGTCACAGTTAAAGCACTTCCCTTGGAATTTTTGCTTCTTGCTTACTCCACCTTTAGGTCCTAGCTTGGACCCTTTCTTTGGCTTGTTCTTCTTAGCCTTGGAGCTTTGATCATGCTCCACAACATTTGCCTTTGCCCCAGACGTACTAGACGAGGCTCCTGTCTTTTCAGCACGTCTGTTATCTTCTTCAATGCGAAGCCTGATAACAAGGTATTCAAGTCTCATGGCCTTTCGCTTGTGCTTTAGATAGCTCTTGAAATCCTTCCATGAAGGGGGTAGCTTCTCAATAATAGTAGCTACTTGGAAGGGTTCACAAAGTACCATTCCCTCTGCCTGAATCTCATGGAGAATCAACTGAAACTCCTGAACTTGACTGATTACAGTTTTAGAGTCGACCATTCTATAATCGAGAAAGCGTCCCACCACAAATTTCTTGGAACCAGCATCCTCAGTTGTATATTTATGGTCTAGCGACTCCCACAGTTCCTTTGCCGTTTTCTTATTACGATATACACTATATAATGAATCGGTCAAACAATTCATTACATAGTTCCGGTATAGGTAGTCAGATTGTTTCCAAGCATCCACCGCAGCAAGTACTTGAAAATCTTGCTCTTCTTCTCTGACTTTTAGAGCCTCTTCAGTCAAAAATCTCGCAAGGTTCAATGTGATCAGATAAAATAACACTTTTTGCTGCCATATTTTGAAGTTCAACCCATTGAACTTCTCAGGCTTCTCTCCATGGTGCGCTGCTGGTACCATTGGAGTCACAAGAGGGTTTGGTACTCGAGCTATAGCAGGGGCTGGCACTGCCACTGCAGACGCCACAGCAGGCTGTTGAGAACTAGCCATGTTCTCGGCATTGACAACATCAGCATTGTTGTTCGCCATCTCTGAAATTAATCAATCAAAGATTATTTTATTTCAGCACAAATTTGTTCCCAGGAAAGGCCGGAGGGTTCACAAACAGGTCCCACTTAAAATCCCGCCTCCTAGACAGAATTTCAAAGAAACTCCCAGGAAAGACGTGGAGGGGTCACAGTTGCTTCCTCTTCAAACCCGGTCTCCTTAGACAGAACACAAATTCTTCTCCACAAGAACTCCACACCAAGAGTAATAGTAATAGCAGAGCAGCAGAGCAATATATATATTCAAATAACTAGAATTATATATATTACAAATAAAAGCATCAAGAATTTAATAAATTCTAACATGTGACCTAGCATAAAGAATTTAATAAAATAAAATCTATCATGCAACTTAGTATAAAGAATTTAATAAAATAAATTCTAACATGCAACCTAGCATAAAGAATTTAATAAATTCTAACATGCAACCTAATAAAAACCTTATATAAAGCTACGAATTAGTTTTAAGATTGTAAGAAATAATTACATGCAATATATAAGGTTACAAACGTTTTTCTAATAAATAATGTTATCAAAATTATTATGCTCCAACCTTTAGCAGAATTTCGGCAGTACTTCTAAACAAGTATTCCTGCAAAACAAAAGTTTGTTAACGGTCGAGGCCTGTGTACCACACAGTGTCCTTAAAACTGATTCGCTCCTTCCACCAGAATGCTTGAGGATTTTGCAAGCGACAGTTTCCCAGGATACAACGACAAGAGTAGCAAGTGAAGCACCAACACTTCCACTCTACAAACTGGATTGTTATATGAACTCTAACACTCTAAAAGATCTAACTACGAAATTTTCTAGACACTCAGAAAACTATAGCTAGAAAACTGAAGAACTCTAGGCAGCAAAGGAAGAACTAGAGAGAAAACTAGAGAGAAGAGAAGGCTCTCAGTTTTGGGATGAAGAAATGAAGTGGAGAAGCTCTCCTTTTATAGTCTCGAAGGGGGGACTCATTAGCAAAAACCTGAAACTTTTCTATTAAGCCAAAACGTTTTTCAGCTTTTAGTATAGCTGTTAATATAGTTTTTAAGCCATTAACATGGCTGTTACACATGCCAGCCATAATCAAAAAAGTTAAAAACGTTTAACTGTTAATGGCTTAGCATCCAAAACATCTCTGGGCAGTTTCATGCAGCAGAATGGTCAAAAAGAAAGAAAAAATGTATTGGGCCGCAACAAAAGGTTGGGCTTACTATGGTCCAAGTTTCGGCTCGGCATTCGTGTCCGCAGATGCGGGCACACACGAGCCCATGCAAATTCAGGCCCAAGCCCGAAGATTTGCACCCCCCTGCGCGCACCTGAGAGAGCATCTGTGGTAGTTATTCTTACTACCGTCACAAAACATGGTTCTTTATAAACCACTTGAACCAAGCATTTCCTACCAATGTGGGACTCTCATTTTCCCTTTCATTTTTCCATTTCAATAGTGCACTTTTGAGCAACAATTTCTCATTCATCCGTACACTATTTTGAGCATGTGAATATACGAAATCGATGTACTCGCGGAGGAGAACAAGAATTCACCAAGACCTTTCATCAATAAGATGTGGGTCCTACTCAATTTTTAGCTTCAAAATGGCTCATGAAAATGGGTTCTTTAACACTAATTTGGACTTTACAAAATACATGGGCTTCCAATCTCAAGACAAGCCCAATAACTAAACCTATTTCTTCCATTTTCCAACAATTTAAGCTTTAAATCTTAAAGGATAGTGTAGCATTGAGAACTATATACTTTGATATTAATTCTCAAAATTTAAAGCGTTCCAACAACAATTTTGGTTTTTGGGAAAATGGTAATTTATGGTTCACATCGAAGACTGCATTAATGAATAATATGCTGATAATGAAGGAACATGCATTGTCGTTATATATCTATGTAGTATGATGTGTTAATATCAATCAATGAGTTATTACCACTTGTATTGACTAATGGAAGAAGTATATGTGAATCAGGTTATAGTACCTCCTCTGATAGACGTCGACAATGGCCATTGGTTCTTGTAGTTATTAACATAACAAGGGGTTTCGCTTCCATAAGGGACTCAATGGCACTTCTTCGCATCGAACAAGTATACTACTTGAATTGGTAAACTTTAAATGTGATTAAAGCGTGTTCTTTTAAGTATTGATTTAGATGATTTTTTTTTAACTTTCTACTTTGTTAATTATTGTCATAATTGAGAAGAATTGACAACTTGCTAGTGTACCACATTAAAGGAGCGCTTGCGGAGTCAGTGCATATGGAATAAATGTCAATGTATTCATTGGTTTGATCGCCTATGTACCAAACGCCGTATCACGGGGCGAAGCCTGAGATAACTCCTCGAGAGACATTGTTGTTGTCGTCTACTCCAGCATAGTCGCATCTGGCTTGGAAGTTAAATACATCGCTCAGTTTCAGGACGGGTTCAGTAGAGAGGGAAAAAAAAAAAAAAGAGAATGGCTTTATTTATTAGGGTGGGATGCGAGACTCGTATTTATACAAGTTACTAGAGGTGGTTATGTTTTCCTCTCTCTTTCTTTTTTCTTTTCATTTTTTTGAAATATAAAAGCCGGTCAACAATCAACATGGAGTGCGAGACTCGTATTTATATATAATTATATAAGTACGTAGGAGAGTTTGTTATGTTTCCTTTTCTCTTGCTCTTTCTCTCTTTTTCTTTATTTATTTATTTATTTTTTTAAGTATAAAAGTCGGTCGCACTTGATAAGAATCAACCACATGTCACCTACCTTTTTTTTTTGGACAATGTTTGCAGTTAAATTTTGTTTGGGCAATTTTTTTTTTCTTTTTTGAGGAGATTGGGTAATCTTATTTTTTATGCCAATAAAATAATTCAATTTCCATTTTCATCACCCTTTTAAAATGTCCTCAATTTAAATGACTTTGCAGTTTTATTCTCTTTTATTTTTTCCATTTTTTTGATACTCTTTTTTTAGTTTCAACAGTCTAATCATAATCGCCTCTTAACTCCCAAAAAAAAAAAAGCATAAAAGGCTAAGTCCAACTCAACATCCAAAATTCCTTCATGTTCTATATATTCAAACAATTCGATCCCCAAGTAAACACACTAATGAGAAGCCACGCAATATGGAGTTTGAGATCACTATGAATAGTTTTTTTCAATGTTGATGTAAGAGGAACTAACCTTAACAGTGAAGTCATAGATTGCCTATGGCTTCCTTTTGGGTTGGCAAGAAATAGTCGATGCACTAGTTTGAAAAACAGTGGGATCTCTTGTGACTATTTTTTACATTTTTGTTTATTTATTTATTTAAAAAATTGTCTGTGACCTTCATAAGTGATGGTCGTTGATGGATACTCTACTTTAGATGTTAATTTTGAATGGATGGTTAAGATCAAATTAATATTTTACCCAAGAAAAAATCAAATATATTTAATGCTTTTGCAAATATAGAAAGTCGGCCCCTGGAGCCTTGTTCATTCGTATTACTCCTTCACACACCACTTTGGTCTTGGACCCTTGGTCTACTTTGATGATGTTCTAGTCGCAGGTTGTACACCAGTAGTGATATCCAAGTTGGTTGCTGAACAGAATAGTGCTTTTGCCATTTTCATTTTCTTGTACCAAAAATAGTGACCCATGCATCATCCAAGATTCCTCTCCCAATAATCTTGGGAAATTTGGTCTCCCTGTATGCCTTGGCCCTTGAATCTTTTACAGGAGTACAATTAAATAAATAAATAAATAAAACACAGATTACCAAATTAACGCAAAGATTTCATGTGATATTTGATAAGCATTATACAATTAAACATGGAAGTGTACTAGTTAACACCTACTGAATTTTCAAAAATCTCACTCAAAAGAAATTCCAATGAATTGGAGCTTAATTCATCAAATTTATAGGCAAATGCAAAAGGGAGCATTATCTAGTGGAGGTGCTTTTACAAACATATGATTGTATATCCCAAAAATTTCATTCATCAAAAGAATAGTCAACTAATTTACATCTACATTGTCCCCAGCCGCCATTCTCCTCTACTTCTTCTCTTAAACAAATTAACAAGTCAGAAGAACAAAACAACACCTATGATAGACATTCCCAGTTTATCACTTTCACAGATGCCAAACCCCCTTTCTTTTTTTTCTTTTCTTTTTTTCCCAAAAAATCTACAAGTACAAAAGAAGCCAGGAAACTTTTGTGAAAATGATTGTTGCAAAGGATGTAAACTTCCTTTAAAAGCCACCACAGCATTGTATCAAGAGGAAAATGTATCACTATTAGTGTATCTCATACTCACTACTGAAGATCAGGTAGAACTTGGAAAAACATAGATGCCGACTGGAAATTTCCTCCATGGGCGTCCGTCACACTTGTATTAGACGGCCTCCTATTTTATAGCCGATGATGCTTCAATATGGATATCTGTAATTTATCCTACTTGAAATGATCCGGTTTAAGAATTCCTTCAAAATTGGGGAACATCTCATCATCATCTTTTTGTTTCCAAGTTTCCCCATTTACATGTAAAAACCATGATACCTGAGGAGATACTGATGCATATATATCTGCATATATTTGAAAATCATTCATTACTCGATACAACAACAACAACAACAACAACAACAATAATAATAATAATAAAGAAGATTGTTGTGCAAGAGAAGCTGTATCCTTGAATCCTTGGTCGTTTAATTTTACTGTAATATGAATATACTAGCAAAAGAGTTAGTAGAGAATTTGGCATGAGAAATGCCTAAAAGATGTCTACTGAGAAATCATGATCACATTCTAACTGCAGAAACCAATGTTCCTCTCATCACTGTAACCATATAACAAATGGGAGCTTACTTTCATAACCACTATTGCTTTCAGTAAATGAAATGCTGTCTTTGGTTAATATTTGAATGGTTTTTTAGTTTTGCAAAATTCAAGGGAGATTTTGTTGCATATAATAGACCTGAAATCCATAAATACCCATGTTTAAAGTACTTTGTAGCTGTAATTGGGGGTAAGTTTGCTCTCTCTCGTGGCATGGAACCCATGGTTTTGTATTTTCTTGCTAAAAACCCCATCCTGATTTTAGTTTCCTATCCAAATATATGTTTTTATCGAACATATCCCTTAAACCTGCTTACTGTACTCTGGTTTGAATCTGGAGCCCTCGCCTAACCCTAAAGCCATGGTGAAACATGACACTCAGGGTTATTCACAAGATGGGTGGCTTGTGCCTTAGACCATGTGGGAGCAAACCATAAGTTCGACGCTCAACTAACCCTTCAGGGTTGTTTCCCAACTGTAGCATTGTGAACCAATTGTAGATCATGGCTTTTCTAATTGTACCTAGGTTTCATGATTCATTATTTGCTTCTTTTTCGGGTAGAAATCTAGTTTCAAGATGAAACAAGAAAGAGTCTTAATTAGGCTTTTTTTTTTTTTTTATAATTTCCAACTATTCTATGAAAGTTCTGTCAACTCCGGAGGTGGCAGAAAATTCTAGAAAATTCAAGAGAGACTCTAAGGACTTAGCAATTGACTGTGGTCTTATTTCCAAATAACAAAAAAGGTTATCTAGACTATAAGAAAACTGACTATCAATGCAGACTAACTCAAAGAAGGTTCTGCCAATGATAAGAGTAGTGGAGAACATATCATGAAATAAGAATGCTGTGCAAAAGACTCAGATACACCCATCATCAAGCTAACAAGTATAAATAGTATGCAGACTGAATAAGCTCTTGTCAGAAGAAAATCTCCCATAATAACTTAAAGAACTTGAGTTTGAGAATGAGAGCAAAGAGGCGAAGGTAAAGTATGCACAAATAGCATGAGTAATAAATTTAGCTGCTTATGCCAGCCTCCATTAGTTCTGAAAAATAAGGAGGCCATTCACTACAATCATGCTTATAATGGATATCTGAGCTACCTACTCAACACTGGTTTAACAATAAGCACGAGAAAATAGCATTGCTTTAGTCTATAAGGAGTAACCAATAGTTCTTAATCCAAGGAGCCAAGACAAACCAGAGAACATATCTGAGTATAAAAGTAACGAATATTTTACTTCGATAAAATAACAGTCATTCATGTGGCATCTTTGATGCAAAACAACAGTCACATTCAGTGTAGAGATCTTTAGATACGAGGATGAAAAAAAAAAGAACAAAAGAACAAAACAAACAAACAAACAGAACTTTACGCTGAAAGTCATCTGTATTGTAGCAGTCAATATGATTATCACTCTAAATCCGTACAACATGGACACACCAAGACAACTTCACTTGATATAGTTAAGTTCTCAACTGTATACTAAGTCAGAAAAACCTTGTATCCTTTTTCATTTTTTAATCTTTTTTTTTTCTTTTTTCGTTTCTACAAGAAATGAAACTTGTATTAATAAAGGAATTAATGCAAAATAAGGATAGATAAGAAATCCATGGAAACAAAAATTACAAAAATGGACTCCAGTCCCAGACCAAGTACAGGAACCAAACGAGAAACTTCCAAATTTTCTGGTTATAAGAACCAGATTGAAATGCTATTAAATTTTTTATTTTTTAATCTTTATACATAAATGAAAAACTTTTTAATAGAAGTTCTAACCTTTTATAAGCTCATAGCAGTACAGGAACTGCCTTGCTTATACTTTGTGAGTGCAATCTGATAAAAGTAGAAATTATCCTACACATTATAGCTAGGAAATTTTACAATAACAGGAAGCTAAATCAGACCATTCAGTTTCACTACAAACAAATGTAACATCTAATTACATGCATTATCTTAGTAAATATACAGGTTCTACGTTGATTTTTTTTCATTATACCTGTAATAGATGCAGGCTCTGGTTCTCTTGTGCCATGTAACAAGATAGTGCCAGAAAGGACAGTTATGAAACCACAGAGCACTGACACAATACTGCTAGCACTTTGACCCGACCAATCCTAAAAATTATGGAAAAGACAACATTACACTGCGAAATTGGGAAAAGAAACAAAACAAACTACATGAGTGAAAGATACCTTGAACATAATTGCACTTGCAAAAATTGTGAGTGTTGTGAATAAAGCATAATAAATTGGAGAGACAACTGCTGTGTTGAATGTGTCCAATGCCTGGATTCAAAAATTGCATACATTTCTTGTGTAAGGCTGGCAAAAGATAAATAACAAAATGTTTAAAATATTAGTGCTGAAGAAGTTTGAAGTTTGAACAGCTCAACAGCATCAGAAATTTCATATTCTATCTACAGTCAATACAATCATTATCATCATTTCACACGGTCCATTTTTTAAAAAACATGTGCAGCCTCATTATTTATATTTTTTCTAATCATCTACTTACATGTCTTATACAGTTTGACAAGTTAAAAAATGCATATGACAAGTTAGAAATTCTGTAAGAAAAACTTCTAGCGATCATCCTTTTCATTATTAGACTAGAATTTTCAAACTAGGACCGTGTGAGTTACTAAGTCACAAATCGAGAAGTGCATCTTTACCACCTAAAGTATAGGCATGAAGGAACTTCATCTCTGATTTTCAATAACATGAAACCTTAATGTTTTCACCTCAGTGGTCTTGAATCTCAGTGGTAATCAAAAAATTTTGAGTAAAGATTTCAGGCACCAAATCACCATGGTCAATGCATTAACGAAATAGGTTGCAAAGCAATAGCATACGCAAGACTGAAACAAATATTTCAAGGGCAATTGCTTTGCGTGGAGCATTTTATTTGAAGTTACAAACTCAGCTACAAGTAGGCTCTAATTCATGACATAAGCATAATGTGTTTCAAAATAAAAAACTGAATATTCAATTTGAAAATGAAAATTGATTCCCCAATCGAGGTTTTTAACACGTTAAGAGATTAATTACTAAGCAGGGAAATTGTTCAGTTTTGTTGCCTCGACTTTTTGAGGATTTTTAAATGCCACCAATTGCACTTCTATCACAAACTTACAAACACATGTTCTGAATAAAGTGTAAGCCACATGCATTTGATGAACAGTGGTGATTCTATGCTGAGGAAAAAAGTCACAGAAAACCAAAAAAAAAAAAAAGGGAGTAAAATGTAAAAGAACTTAACTTTGTTCAAATAATTCAACTGAAGGATTATGCATGAAATTGAAACCATTACAAAAATCCAGGTTTCAAAATGCGTTGCCTGGTTTGAACCCTCCAATGTGAGCTTAATTGCAATCCCTATAGCTTTGATGCTCATAACCTGCATTAAAAGAACAAAGATGTATAGTACCACACAAGTCTTTCAAATAGTAGGATTATAGACTTTGCCTATTTAGGTTTGAAATTGTGATTATTTGTTGCGTATTTTCTGCAATTTAAAATAGGTAATGCATTGTAAACTTGGCAGATTGACATATACGAGGATAGACCTCAACAGGAAGATCCATAAAAACTAACCGTTAAAGATCCAACAACAGAACATATCCCAATGTAAACCATTATATTTGTCTGCCCATAGCGTGGTTCGCAATACAACATTAGCACCAGTACTACAGCTATTGCCGAGGCCGTATACAAAAGAAAAGCTGGACCAAAGACAGAAAATAAATGAATGAGAGACATTACACAAACCTTATAGAAACTCTGATGACTAAGGTCAAAACAATGTACCTGGTTGGGTGGCTAGTACCCAGATTTCTTCCACTGAACTCAGACTATGTTCACTAGGCGCGTGCAGCACAATCACTGTCGACCCCACCACACAAAGCACGCACCCTAATATACCCATTTTCTGCAGTTTTTCCCTCAAGAAGAAGTGTGCTAGAACAGCACTGAAAACAATGTAAACTGAATCAAACACCACAAGGTATTTCGCCCAAACATAAAAGTCACATTCATTTGTATGAAAGACAATAAGCATGGGAACTCGATGCAATTCCTACCCCCGACTCCGTAAACATGTTGCTTCTCACACTTTGTAACATAATAATCTCAGATAAAATATAGATTAACTGAATTCCAAAACATCGAAATTTAATTCAAATCTCGCACAGCCAAATAGAGCTCAACAACATTTTAGAGCTAGAAGAATATAGTTCACCTAACAATTATACTCAATGCTCCAAGAGGTGTCACGAGTGCAGCAGGAGCAAAAATGTATGCAGCAAAATTGGCAAGTTCTCCAACAACCACTAGCAAAAATTTGAAGTCAAAGAAATACACGCTTAATACTTTTCTCATGGTTTTTTTAATACGAACCACAAATAAACACTACTACGAAAACAATTGAACAGTGCAAAACTTACTGGTTACCATGCCAATCCACCAAAGCGGCTCCAACAGATATCCGTAACCACCGGAACCTTCATCCATGAACCAACAATCCATCATTAAACTTTAATCTAGGGGACTTAAATTTTTGGGAACAATATCAACAATGCTTGTCTTGTCTAGAATGAAGAAACACATTTAGGCCATGTTTTATTAATCCGTTATGGGAACAAGGGAAGTGTTTCCTACACATTTAAGAAACAAATTTCGGTAAATTTTTTCGCATAATTAGTTACAATTGAGAAGGAATAACTAAATTTTGAATTCTTCTCATTCCTCAACAAACACCTTCCGTTTTCCATTTTTTTTCATTATGGATTTAGTAGACATATGCCCTAAGACCTACCATATCTAGTCCATTGTTTAAATTGTTGCTGCTAAGTTATTTCAGCATAAAATTCCACAAAAAGAAAAAAAAAATTAAATGAAGATTCCGATAAATTTCCGCAAAAATGAAAACATAATCAGTAGTATAGTAATTGGGATATGGTAGAATTTTCAGGTTATTAAGAAATAATTGAAAAGATAAAAGTGAAGAGAGAAAAATGGAAAGTAGGTAGTTACTGGCTCGAGGACCGGAAGAACCGGCCCTTTGGAGACCCAACTTCTTGATGATGAAGCTGGAGCCAATAAAAGCACCAGATGCCGTTGCAAGAATAAACCCTTTAAGATTTTCCGACTGAGACGAGGATGAGGCTATGCCCGAAACTGTAGCTTCATAACGCACCACCATAGATGATGAATCCATTACTCATTTCATAGAAATACTCTCAAAACTAACAGCAACGACAAGAATCTGAACAAACATAGTATAAAAAAAAGAAACCCCATTACAATTTTACAATTTGCAATTTAAAATAAATCGATAAAACATTTGTGGGTGGTAGTCTAAGAGGATGTTATAAGACATGAGAGTAGTTTCACCTGCCAGTCCAACAGGGTAGGTTGGGATTTTTCGAATATACACACACATAAAATATATATATATAATATATATTTATTTTTTGTTTGGGTGGGCAAATTTATTTTATGGGACGGATGGAGCAAGTGAAGTATCAAAATAAAAAAGTAGAGTAAATGAGTAATTTAGAGCCAATTGAATTGAAGCAGCTGGAGCGAATACCGTCCGCCGCTGGACTAAAATGACCCCCGTATCTGTGATGAATATTCTCCTGCTAATACTTTGCAGCGTTGGGGTTTTTTTTTTTTTTTTTTTTTGGCAATATGTTTTTTTTTGGATGAAATTTTTTGGCAATATGTTAGATCTTATGTATTTTACTAATGTTACTATTATATAGTTTACGTTTCAAACGTTAATACAAGGGAGTGAATTTTGCAATCAAGAAGAGAAAAGACCTACAATAGAAATTAAGAGATTTACACCCAGTACCTATTTTTGTGTGTTATATTTCATAAATATCTAATTTTTATTTTTCATCAAAAATACCCATTTTTTAGGTTATGTCTTGTACATTTTCAATGTAAATTTTTACCTATAGTTTATATTTAAAATTTAAACTTTTATCTATAGTATATATTTTGAAATAAAAGCTGATTTTTAAGTATAATTTTTATTCATGAGATACATACAGTAGTATATATTTTAGGTATGAAATACTTATAGTATATATTTCTCTAAAAATAAGTATAAGAACTGGTATTTGTGAAATAAAAATAAAAATAAAATTAGGTATTTATGAAAATATGCTTTAGATAATTTTTCCATACAAAGCTTTTTTCTTTGGCCATTATGTGGGCTTAAATTAAATTCTTGCTTTTTAGCTAAATGATCGTATTTCAAATACTGTAAAAAATGACCAAATTTTAAAAATTATTTAAAAATGACTTTTTTCATATTTAGTATATCAAAATATATTGATTTATTTTTTTAAAATTGATTTATTCTTTATAAAATTGATTTACTTATTCAAAAATTGATTTACCTTATAAACAATTGAGTTATAAAAAATAGATTAACTTAAAAATGGTTATTATCAAAATAAAATTATAAAACGGTCATTTATTAAATAAAGTGTAAAAAATAGTCATTTTTTAAATTAATCTAAAAAAAAAAAGAAAAAAACAGTCATTTCTTAAAAATACTCAAGAAAGTAACCCGGCTCATGAAGACTTACATGTGACGAATATTTACAAGGAAGTTCTAAAACCACCAAAAAATTCCTTTTGTGCATTCATTTTTTTTTGGTACTTTTATATTAAAATTTTCACAAGATATGTATATGGTGATTTGTACCCTATAGTTTGTAATAAAGGCACCTCCTTCATTAATAAAATGACTAAATTAGACCACTTTTAGGAGGGAAAAAAGTCTTAGGTAACTTTAGCATAGATTGTGATTTTTGTCTACATCTTTGCATCTTTCTTCAAGAGCTAGCTTTAGTCGTTTCACTTCTTTGTCTCTTTTGGAAGTCTCTTTATTTACTAAATTTTAGTCTCTTCGATTACTGAAATCAATCTCTCAAATTATCAGAATTGTTCAAGAATTAAGGTGTAACGCCTCAAGTTCTATGGGTATTTAAGTATCCATAAACTCAAAGATACCTTCAAGCTAGTATTGTTAAGCTCCGTTGTATTATGATTGGTATCTGAGGTGACCTAGTCCATACCTGCGTGGATACATTGGAAGACTGCCATAGGTTATAATCAAGGTACATATGGACCCCGCTCATTAGGGTTATATGTGGGCAGTCAAAGTCTTGACGAGAGCTAAGTAAAGTGGGGGTGTTAGTCCCTTAATGGGGGTAGTTTGTAACACCCCAAATCCTATACCAGGTACACTCTGAGAAGGTCATAAGTATTTAAGTAGTGGTCCATGAACCCAAAAATACTTTCAAAATAGCATTTTTGGGTGCGGCCTAGTATTGTTACATAAGATGAGAGAAATTCAATATCTGAAAATTTGTTAGTGCTTTTGAGTTTATGGGCATAAATTATTTCAAAATATTAGGTAAATTAGATTAGTTGTTATTTATTTTAGGATTCAGGTAGATCAATGATCTTGATTCTATCGTTATTTATGGATTCGTGAAACTGGATACAAATTAAGTGCTCTTGGTGAGGCTAATCATTGCTTATGAGTTATGCAAGATAAAAAGCTCCAGTTGTAATTAGGATAGTGAACAATTTTAGAATTTGTGATGGTTGCCGTGAAGTGATAAAGATTGCCAAAAAAATTTATAAGCGGGTGACTAGCTTAGAGATTTGATTAGATTCCATAAATTTGTTATCGTTTTTTCGTATTTGTAAATTATTGGTAATAAAGATGTGCAAATAATTTTTTCGAGTTTTTTTGTTTTCGTGAAAGGTTAAAGTTTTATCATGGATGGAACTGGAGCCCTTTATAGAGTTAAAAATGAAACTGATTTTGGATATTTCAGGTTTAGTTACTTAAGCAAAGTAGAATTGGGGTGCAAAATCTCCCAATGGACCACATAACCTGCTTTAAAAAAATTTTAAATCTCTAAGATATCAGTAAAGAAGATCGTGAGTTGGAGTTATGGAAGTGAGAAAGAAGACAGAGTTAGAGTGATGGAAGTGAAAAAGAAGACGCTAATTTTTCTCTGCAAACAAATAATTACACATAACAAAAGTACACAATACTCAAATGATCAGACATTTTTAGCTTACGTATATTTTATTTTTTAAAGCACTAGAATATTGATGGTAACAGGATTCATTTTTCTATCTCTTTTGGTTGAGCAACTATTTTATATGAAGACAACATTAACTAAGGGCACCAATCCAGTAGGTTTTTTTTTTTTTTTTACCTATACATAGGTATCAATTTAGCCAATGAAAAATTAGCATGCACATTTTTTTATTGTAAAAAGTAAGAGAGAGAAAGAGCATTAATGATGCACGTCTTTTCATGTATTTTATTATAGCTATTGGATCACCATTAGATGATGATTCAACGGCTAAAAAAAAATACCTACCTATAGGTAAAAAAAAAAAAAATACTTATTGGATTGACAACCATTAACTAATTACTCCATTACTAACATTAGAATATTGCAGTTTCTATTTTTCCTTTTTTTTTCAATTGTTCTTCTTTTTATTGAAAGGAATAAAGTTATATAGCGTTGTAAACAAGAATTATATTAATGGTACCAAGCACGAAAAAAAAAAAAAAAAAAACTATAGCTAAGAAATAAAAAAATTTACAGCTATTAATTTAAATTAAAAGAGACAACAATAGTACATTGCAACGTTTTAATGTTGCTCTGGTTTATCAATCAATTTTTCAAAAAACAAAATGATTACAAAAATTAAAACAAAATTTAAAAGAAAAAAAAATGTGTACACACAATAAATGACACCGTTCTTTATAAATTTGAACATAAAGATAAGCCCAGCCCTATCCCAAGACCCAAAGATGGCAATTTAGGTCACAGTACTAACCCGATACAAAATATTGTTAGTTATGATTGGGAGAAAAAGGCGTGAGTCAAAATCAGGTCGAACTGAAATTATATGAATAAAAATAGGCCAAAATCAGATCGACCCATTGGGCACAAGATCGACTTATAATAACCCGTTGAAAAAGTAATTTAGAAAACAAATTAATTTTAAGTTGATCTGAAATTAACACTCAAGTAACAATCGAACCTGAAAACAATACATAAATACGACATTAACACGCGAACTTGTCATGAATTCGATATAGACCCGAGTTTTACTTGAGACTATATACTCTCAACCCTATCCAAAAATATATATATACATATATATACATTTTAGATTTTTGTAACCAATTTTATTTAGGTAATTTGCGGCAAAAATCTCCAATCTTTACTGTTCTTGGCATTTAGGTCTCTAATTTTCAAATTTTGGCATTAAAATCCTCAACCTCCAAAAATAGTAGCAGGTTTGGTCCCCACTAACTATTTGATCATTTTCGAAGGTATTAAAAAAGGTATAATAAAATAAAATACCCATCTCTTTAATCGATAATGTAAATATCTATATGAAAATGGAAAGCAAAGATCTAAAATTTTTCGTTGAAACTGAGTAATCATATGGTGTAGAAAAAATAAAATTCAAAGTTCTTAATCTTTCCTCACTCGATTTTATCGAGTAGAAGGTGAACAAGCTCACTCAATTTCTAGTTCCTGAGTTTGGCTCTCTCTCTTTTTTTTTATTTTGAGGGAAAAAGCTTGGTTTACCATATTGAACATGACCCAAATCAAGATTTTTGTTACACTATTTTACTACCAATTTGATGATCATAATCCTTTTGCGTTGGATTTAATTTAGGTTGATTCTGCACTTTAGGTGGGTCATTTTGTTTGTCAGTTTCTTTTAGCCTGCTTTTGATCTCCCTTTTTTTTTCGTGTTTCCTATTTGCTAAAACTGAAATGAGTAAACAACAATCAATAGTTTAGCAAAATTTTCCATGAGTTCTCCTTTGTACGTTTTCTCAGCAAGCAAATAAAGTTAAAAATAAGAAAAACTTGAAAACGCATATACAGAAAAATGAATAAGATATACAATATAGTTCAAACATTTGATAAAATCATTCACGTTCAAAGCATAAAAGAACGAACACACAGAACAAAACCAAAATGGGCACCGGTTTGTTTAATCGTTTGTTGGTCTCTGTTATACTCTAAATCTTCTTTAGTAAATGCATCTAAAGCCCACAATCCATACACTGCGTTTTTGCGACAGTGAGAAACCATAGACTTTGGGCTTTTTTTTTTACCTGTTTTTAAAAACAAATCATATGGGTGGCATATGGGTAACAGTGGGCTTTTAACGCGTAAATAGACGGAATTGACAACAGGGACCAATGCTGCAGCTCTTTTTGGAGGTTGTGGTTTTTTTAATGCCAAAATTTGAAAGTTAGGGACCTAAATGCCAAAGGCGCTAAAAGATGGGGATTTATACTGCAAATTACCCGATTTTATTTCAGAGCCCATAAAAACAATGCGCTCTAACCTACTGTCACTCCTTATCATTTTCTCTAGTTTATACCACTCCCCACCCCATTTGTTGCGCCGTCACTCGAGACCTCCCAAATCCCACCCATAGCAAAGCAAACTCCGACACGATCGGGCCTTTACTCTGTCTGCCTATCTTTTGCAAGACAAGACGCCTGAAATCTGAAATTTGCAAGCTTTCCTTCGGCGTTCACCTCTCTACAGCCGGTAGTCGTGCTTCAATGCTCGCTGATTTTGCTACTGTAAGTCTTCTCTTTCCTTTTTGATCTATCGCAGTCGAGCTCTCAGCCTTATTTTGTCTGTGAAAGTTTCTTATCCTTATTCCTTATAGATGAGGACTTTGATATTTGATATATATATATATATATAATGAGCATTTTCCTTGTGAAATTTCCTTACTGGAAAATAGTAGGGAAAAGGAAAAAAAAAAAAATAGAGAGATTTTGCTTTCTCTTTTTTGGTAACCAAAAATGTTGGTGAAAGAAAATCTGAAGGAAAGTTTGCTGGAAAATTTGTAAGTAATTCATGGATTTCGAATTCATGAAACGAAAATCTCTTCGTTGTTTGCTTCTGTTTATGCTCACTCTCTTCAACGTCTTTTTACAGACTTTCTCTCATACCGATCTCTCTCTCTCTCTCTCTCTCTCTCTCTCTCTCTCTCTTCGATCTACCTGTCTCGATCACTCATCTCCTTCCTCTCTCTCTGTTTTTGATCTACCTTTCTCTCACCTCTTTCTAACCACTACTACAGCCATTAAATTCCTCTTTCATATTGTATTATATTCACGATCCATACATACATACATATATATATGTATATATACCTCCAATATATATAAGCTGTTATACTCATATTTTTAGAATAATTTGAACTGGAACGGGGTCTGTGTTTATTTATTCATTTTATGTTCATATATTTCCACTTTTATATTCATATTTTTTTCTCTAATAAAAGGTTTTTTTTTCCTTTAGTTTCTTTTCAACTACCAAACTAGAGAAATAAATTGGTGAGGAAGTTTTTTTTTTCCTTATCATTTTATTTCCCTTGTTTTTCCTTTAACTATTTTTTCCCAAATACTTTCCAAGTTCCAAACAAAGCCTTAAAGATCAGGACTATGATGTGTAGAAATTCTTTCTCATAAAATTCGACTTGTATTAGTCTAAGAATTTGATGTATTAGCTTTATCATAGGCTTGGGGCAAATTCTTCGGATTTCAGAACATGCTCATTTGTTTTTTTTTTTTTTCAAATAAAAGGCCTAGAAACGTCCTGCCATCAATTCTAAAATTCCAATCAGACCCTACGATATAAAAATAAACTATAAAATTCTAAATGTTGTGATTGTATAAGTGAAAATAAATGATTCTCTGATGATTTCTCTAATGAAGACAAGTTTTTTTTTTTTTTCCCCTCCAAGAGGTGGTTCTATAACTTCTCTAATATCTCAGTCTTTTGTTTTTTTCCCCCTCTTTCAGTCTTCTGTGTTACTGTTGAGACACCACTCCTTGAGCTAAGCATCGACAATCTGTTGAAGGTAAGTTGTTTGGATTTTTGATCTTGTATTTATGAGTTATTTCGGCTGAAATTTTGAGTTATTTCTCTAATTTTGAGTCTTTTTTTTTTTTTTTTTGGTTGGGGCTTAAAGTTCAGAATATGTTCTATTAGCAGTTTGTTTGAGAAAACATGAAAGAGAAAACCTGAAAGGGATCTCAATACAAGTATGAAGACGAAGCTCTTCATCAATTCTGGTAATCCTTCTCCCTACTCTACATTTTCGTTCTTATAATAATGGATAATGCTTGAGGTACCAACTTTTGTACCAAAATTTTAATACCAACACATGTGGCATGTGATTTGTCACCACTCAGTTGGTGATAATGTTTATCCTATTTGTGGTAAGTATTAAAACACCAATTAAATGGTGACAACTTACATACCACATGTGTTGGTACAAAAAATTTGGTATAAAGTTGGGACATGTAGTGCTATCCTATAATAATATAACAAATTTTATGATTATGATTACTATTAATTATAATTTGGAGAAAATGGTCCATATAAGATGCAAATCTAGGAACCTATGTTTAGATGAGGCTTGTGCTGTTTTGATTCTCTTATTAGGGGAGCGACCTATGCCCTCCATTTGGGCTTTTAATTATTTTGCTTGAGGCTCTCTCTGACAAGAACCGATGTTTTATTGTTGTCTGTGTGTATAAATAGAAGATAATAATGGGTTGCCTTCGTTATCGGCCTAATGTCTGTACGATGACTACTGTAAACAAATCTATGTGTCGATTAGAGAAGGTGAACCTGGGCTTCTTAGTTTTGGCAACTCTCTATAGGCATGCCCTCCAACCTGATGCTTATAGGCTGAATACTCTGATTCATGGGATGTGCACAGAAGGCTTCATGATTGTGGCGACGGAGAAGAAGCACCCCTATTTAGGCCTCATTGACAGCCTTTGCAAAGGAGGAGGAATGGATGAGGCCTTGAGTTTTTCTCAAGATATGATCAACCTTGGTGTTGTATATCCTTGGATTATGGATTATGCGAATTTGGTCGTTGGTGCTAGATTCCTAATTGATATGCTTGATGCTAGAATTTCACTTTCTGGAAGCAATGACTAATAGAGTTGTATTGCCTAATATATAGGCCTACAACTCTTTGATTTAAGGACTGTGTCATTCAGGCCAATGTACACGATTGTTTATTCTATGGATTGTATCATTCAGGTCAATCCATGGATTGTGTCATTCAGGCCAATGGAGAGAAGTCACTGATGCTGGATGAATGTAACATTTAGCATCTTAGTGAATGTTTTTGTCAAGGAAAGAAGAATGAAAGATGTCGTAGCGGATACTCTTGTCAAGGAAAGAAGAATGAATGATGTCTTAGCGGATGTTCTTGTCAAGGAAAGAAGAATGAAGGATATCTTAGCAGATGTTTCTTCAAAAAAAAAAAAAAAAGAATGAATGATGTCTTAGCGGAATAAATAAATCACAAGGATCTAGAAATTGTCTCACAATTTATCACTCAATGTATCGTGTCATTTAGGTTAACTTGAACAAGTTGAAAGTATATTTGACATGATTGTTATCCGAGCAATGTGTCCTAACAATTAGATTCTCTTTCTGAAAAAAAATTGATGGAGAATGCCCAAAATTTGTTTGATCCAATTGTTCAACATAGTAAAGCTCTTATCTTATAGCACATAGATTAAGGATGTTGCCTCCTTTGTGAAATGGATAAGGCGAGAAGATATTTGACAAGTGTAAGCAAATGTGTTATACCCAATTTTATTTCTTACAACACCATTGTCAGTGGCTACATAAAGGTTATAAAAAAGATGTTGCTCTTGAGCTTCTCAAGGACATGATTAAAATGTGTTTGATACCTAAACATGTAAGCCAAAATGTTTTGGAAAGCATTCTTGATAGATCTCGATTATCTGTAAAAATTTAAAAAAAAAAAAGTACTCTGTGTATGTTAAGATATTGAAATCCTTTTTATTAGAGCATCTCCTTTGCTAATCTTCTCCCACAAATACGTATATATGTTTTATTATCTGTGATATTAGCTGGAATATGAAACGACATAACTATGTGTATGTTGGCTTTATCTATGTTTTATTATCTGTTATATTAGCTAGCATAAACGACATAACTGTATGTATGTTTGGCTTTATCTGGTTGCATACATATATACACACAAATTAAAATGAGTTTAGGAACTTTACCTGTTCTACCAATGATGTTGCTTGAGATTGGTAGATCATTTTCGCCATGAACATGATACTCGTTATCCTAGTGTTAATAGCTTTAATAACAAGAATCAACGGAACAACTAATAAGGTAAAGAGTTCAGCTCGATAGACTGGCCCAACTGCAAGAGTTTGGGGTTAGTAAATCATGTTAACGACTGTTGGTTTCAAAGCTAGAAGAGGAACATATCTACCTTCTCTCCAATTGCAACTTGTTGATTGAAGTGTTGTACAAAAAGTAATTCCAACCTAACAAAGTAACTAATCCAATCGAATCAAATATATATATATATATACACATAAATTATAATCAATCTCAATTGTTTAGATCGGTTACTGATTTTCAAAAACTGATTTAGATTAGATCAACTTTATTTAGACTCCTAAAAATAACTCATTCAAAACAATCTAATGCAATAATTCATATATTTTTAAAGTATGTATTATATTTAGTTGTATACATAAATGATTTATCCACATATAAAAAAGTTCAACTTATTCTACACATTTTAACATCAAATAAAATTTTTTGTTTTAACCTTGAGGTCAGATATTTAAAGTTTATTTTATTTTGGCCAAAAACACTCAAAATGACTTGTTCTATTTTATCTTCAATCAGAATTAGCCTGAAATTGCCTCATTAATTTTAAATTAAAAATGGTTGAAAAGATTTAAAATAATTAAAAAACTTAAAGGGAAAAAAAGCTGCCCAAGCCCAAATTAAGTGGATCTAGTCAAAAATCAGACATATGGAATGGGAATAACACGATGCTCGATTCGCAGAAACATACCTCTATGTTGTTGTTGCATATGATTATGTGTCTGATTACGTGTGGAAGCTCTTGTAGGAGTCGAAGCCGAAGCAGACCGGACAGAAGAGATTTTTCCTTTGGCAATGACATACACAGTGCAGAACAATTGAATTGGATGAAATTTCAAAATCATTCTTCAATTGGGTTGATTGGAAGGGTCAGTTTCAACTGATGAGCATCCTTAGGGAAATTAGGTAATAAAGCAAAAAAAAAATAGAGAGTTATTAAATTAAGATTTATGAGTGCAAAAAGGGGCAAAAAGTGATAAATAGATACAATAATTACGAAATTGAAAACTATATATTAAAAATTAGAATAAGCTTAAAAAAGAAAAACTAGGTTTATCGTAGATATCCTACTATGATCCTTATGGTATCCAAGCAAATTTAAAAAAGTTACCATAGGTGTCCAACCACATTACTTATGGTATTTTGGAAATTCAAAGAGTAGTTTAGCATTTTTCATTTCCAAGAAAAAAAAAGGGAGAGATGTTGCCACATAGGTATCTTACTTTGTTACTTATAGTATCAAGGATATTGGAATGGGAGTTTGGAGTTCCTTATTGCCAAAAATAAAAATATTTTAGGTATCTCAGAAAGGTGGTATTTGAAGAATTTTTTTTAAAAAAAAAAAAAAAGAAAAAAAGAAAAAAAAAGTTACCATAGATATCTTAGAAATTCAAATGGTAGTTTGACATTTTTTATGGCAAAAAAGAAAAAAAGGTTTACCATATGTATCGTATTATGATACCTTTGGTATCCAGGAGATGGAAAGAGAGTTGAATTGTTACTTAGTATGCAACCATAAGTATCCTATCATGATAACTCTAGTATCCAAGAGATGAGAATACAGTTTGGGTGTTGCTTATTGCATAACTATAGGTAACCTATCATAATACCTTTGCTATCCAAGAGATGGAAAGAGAGCTCGTGTGTTACTTTTTGTGCAATCATAGATATCTTATCATGATACTGTCAGTATCTTGGAGGTAGGAAAATAATTGAGGTGCTGTTTATTGTGGAAAAAAAAAAAAATAGTTACCATAGGTATCTTACCAAATTATTAGCAATATCTAAAAAATTGAAAATGAAGTCATGTAAGAGAGCTTTAGAATTAATTTTATCAGAAATATGGCATAAGCTCCTTCAAAAAAGTATTCAAAGTCTCTCAAAAAAAAATTACGAAAAAAATGTGTGATAGTATAATTAAATTTTTATGATTTGTTAAACCAAAAATAAGCATAAAAATAAAATTTAAATTTAAATTATCAGCAAAAAAAAAAAAAGAATGTGAAAATGAAAAAAACATGGCTGAAATAGAATAAAAAGAAAAATAAAACAAATAATTTGGACTAAAAAAAGTAAAATAAATAATAATTAATAAAATTAAAAAATGGTAATATATAATCTTGTGTCAGTATTCTAATAGGCACTGACACATTTTTTGACTGGCACCTGTCCTTCAAAAAGAAATAAAAAATATAAAAATGGGCTTGACGTCCTTTAAAAAAAAAAAAAATTTGCTTGATGCGCGTCAGCATCACTGTATCGGGCTATATTTTAAAAAGTTGTAGGTAGTATTTTTCTAACTTTTAGCACTGTATGACCGTATTTTTTAAGTTTTTGGGTTCTCTCTGTATTTTCTAAAAAGGAGCCTATTTTTAACGTATTTGGGCGTACTTTAAGTAAATGTCAAATTTTCAAATACTATAACAAAAGATGATACTAGGTGTACCAAAATTGTTACCAAATTTTTAATATCAACACATGTGGCATATGAGTTGGCATTATTCAATTGGTGTATTAGAACTTAGTATAAAAAAATTAATTATATTCACTAATTGAATAATGCCAATTCACATGTCACATGTGTTGGTATTAAAATTCTGATATAAATTTTGGTACACTTAGTATTATTCTTATAGCAAAATATCTGGTTTATATGTTTATATATCAAGTGTAAAATATTATGTACCAAATATAAAAATTTATATACTTAGTACATTTAGTACATTAACTGAAATTAGTAAATATCTATCAGGTATAAAAATATATACACTTGGATATTTAGCTATATAATTTAAAAAGTGAACATCTATTAAATTAAATTTAAAATATTGGGCATCACCTAAATTTCTTCAATCCATTGATAGACTTAGCCCATTTGAAAGTTGCATAAGAGGAAATCTAATTTTATATGGAAAATTTTCAGAAAAATTGAAAAATTCCGAATTTTAAAATTTTTTAAAGATTCTCTATTTTATTTAAAAAATATTACTTTTAAAATATTTGAAAAAAATATCACTTTTTTTACAAATTAATAAGATATTTGAGGTAACTTGATAAATTACTTGAGGTAACAAGTCTGGTTATCTCAAATAATTTGCTTGGTTACTCTAAATAATCTGTTTAGTTACCTCAAGTACATTTGAAAAGCACCAATTTTAGAAAAAATGGCATTTTTGTTTCTATTTTTAAAAAGTGTTATTTTCCTAAATAAACCTTTAAAAATAGTATATTTCAAAATAAATCCGCGATTTTTGAAAAAGATATTTTTCAGATTTTGCGACTGGTTTTTTATAAGGAAAAAGACACCTAGTACTACCTTTTAATAAATAATACCAAGAATACTATGTCCAAACTTTTACTTATTTTTGTACTACTTTTTTTTAGAAAAATAACAAATTCTTGCTAAGAAAGACCAAATAACGTCTTAGAATTTCTATTTTTTTTTTGTTTCTTTTTGCTACTAGTTTACTTGTAGCTGATCACTCTTAAAACTAATTACTAATTCATTATTAGAAATTATAAACTAATTGGTTTTTGGAAACTAGAAACCAAATTGGTTACTAAAAACTAACAACTATATTGGTTTTCATCATAAATATTATAACTATTTAGTTAATAAAAACTGAAAACTAAATTAGTTTCTATCATAAACAGTAGAACTATTTGGTTAATTCAATTATTGATTACTAGAAACCAATTTGGTTATTGGAAACTAGTTGTCAGAATCCAAAATTCTATATATTTCTGTTGCTTTTACTTCAAAAATATAATTATTTAATTTGAGAACTTGATCATATTTTTCAGCGTCCTTGTTCAATACCTCACCAAATTCTTGCTACAGGGCATTCTTCAAAAAGGAAATCACAATAGCTTTTAGGAAACTTTCATTATTTCCTGTGATTTGAAAAAGAAACAATAATGGTTTCTAGAAAATTTTTGTGGTTTCTTGTGATTTACTTAGCTACAGGGCAATCTGCTAAAAGGAAACCATGATAGTTTCTTGTGATTTATTTAACTACAGGGCATTCTGCAAAAAAGAAACCACAATAGTTTCTCGAAAATATTCATAGTTCCATGTGATTTACTTATGTACAAGATATTCAGAAACCACGATGGTTTCCTGTGATTTATTTAGCTACAGGACATTCTACAAAAAGGAAACCATAATAATTTCCTGAAAATATTCATGGTTTCATATGATTTACTTACGTACAGGATATTCGGCTAAAGGAAACCAAAATGGTTTCTAGGAAACCTTTGTGCTTTCCTGTGATTTACTTACGTACAGGGCTTTCGGCTAAAGGAAACCAAACTGGTTTCCAGGAAACTTTTGCGGTTTCCTGTGATTTACTTACTTACAGAACATTCCGCTAATAGGAAACCAAATTGGTTTCCAGGAAACCACAAAGGTTTCTTGTAAAAAAAAAAAATGACTTATTTACTAAAATGCCACCGCGTTTTCTAACTTTCAAAGTATTTCGAAAATGCCATAAAAAGGTCTTACGGATTTTTATTATTTTTGAAAGGTCGTAAATTTGATATTATTTTTTGAAAAATAGGTATAAGTGTCCAAAACCCTTTTTTATAAGAAGCTCTATTGAAAACGGGAAAAAGTTCAAAAAGCTGAAGGCCAGCATATTATGGGCTTATTTCATGGATAGATGTTTCTTAAAAATAGTATTTTAGTTTTATAACAATTTTCTTTAGAAAAGGAAAATTTACAAAAATTACTGTTGATCTAATATTGTCATCCAAAACTGCTACTCAGCCTAATTATATTGCAAAAATAAAATTAGAGAAAAAAATTTCGAGCTTTGATTTGTTTTCATGTATCCCTTTAGTGAGTTTTCGCGTAGTTAAGTAGCCAAATACCACTGTTCAACATATGTGAATTAAAGTTAACAATAGTATTTTATGCACTGTTAACGGTCATTTTGAGCCACTAAACTTCTTCTTTGGAATTAATTTGTGTGAGGAGAAAATATATATACATATATATATTTGAAGGAAAAAAATTGTGGTATGAATTAGAGCAAAGAAAATGACATTTATAAATAATTAGTTGGATCTAATAAGTGGTACCAGTCTTTTCGTCAAAAAAAAAAAAAAAAGAAAAGTGGTACCAGTCTATTGTTGTCGTTTTCACATAAGTTGTTGAAGATACATACATTTTATAAAGGCTACTTTGCTTGATATTTTATATATTACTAAGCTTTAGCTCTAGACTGTTTTTGATCGGTGCACAAACAGAGAAAGAGATTTATTTGTCTCACTATTTTTTTTTCCTTCTTTCTCAACTAAGTGGTATTAGAAAGCAAAAGTGCTTTAAAAAAAAAAAAAGTGGTATTAGAACGTTTGTTATTTCGAATATATTTTGTTTAGTGGAGTGCTTTCCTGGATTAAATTTGTTTCTAGCGTAGCAGTTTCCCAGATTTATTGCAGATTAACCTTGATACCTTGATGAAAATCCAGTTAGCTTTCTTGATTAGAATTTTTGTATTAACCCATTAAATTGTGGAGATAAGTGTCATGCATTGAAAAACCATTTTGGTTTCAGCCATGGACTAGTCGATAAAATGAGTTCCACAATGTTTCTAAATAAAGAAGAAACATATTCTTGTTAGATTATATTAGGATTGCAAATGAACCAAACAGAAATCTTAAATCATTCATGCTAAATTAACAGATTAGGGTTTGTTGAATATACCTGAGTTCATGGCTAATCTGTAGAGTATTAGAGATGGAGAGACCGAAGGCGGAAGCGTGAACAACAGATGATGTTAGAGGATTTGATCTTCTGTAACTTAAACCTTAATGTTACTCAGATTGAGTTCTCTGTAACTGATGGTGGGTTATAGAGAATTGAACGTACGTGAAATTTTGGCTACATAGACCATAACCCTAATAAGTTCTTTAAATAGTCCCTGTTGGGTATCCATCAAACCCAACTAAGTAACTAACAGGGTATCCACATTGATATCCATACCCAGTTAGATTTCCTGACCCAGCATCATTTAATCACTTATTGGATCCTTGTGAAATAATATGGCCCAATACAGTTGAATTGTATATGTGGCCCAATATAGGAAATACAATTTCCTAACAATTCTAACATTATTTGAAGCTTTAACTTTATATATGCTCTGACAACGACGATAAAGTTTGCCCTTTTTGGTGCTTTTAGTACACTAATCGTTGTTTGTGATCTACTTAATTTCTTAATAAGATGCCCTTATAATATTAGAATAGGGGGATCCATTCCATACCTAATTGACCCCTCATCACCTTTTCGATACATATATGGGCATTCTTTAGTGAACTTATTAGCCTTTCTACATATTACTGTAATAGTTGTATATGATTGAATTAATAGTAGTGGTGGTAAAAATATAATGCTATATTCCATAAACAAATGTGGTACAAATTATTAGTACGTAGAATATTATAGTGGACGTTTCACCTGGTACGTAGAATATGAATATTATAGTGGTACAAATGAAGATGGATCGTGCATGCGAGCGCATGCATATGCAAATATATATACAAACGTAAATCAATATACAAATATATAAGCATATTGATATGTTTAGGCGTGCTCATATTATACTAATACTAAAAGAGTATTTATATTTGTTCGTCCAAACCATGCCAAACTGAGTATAAGTTCTCTTCCACTTTAGCCTCCTTTTGGTATTGTTAGTACATACCCTGACTGAAACATTGTTATTTTCACCATACACTAAACGATCATTAAAACACTACGTTGTTCAATTTCATGCGTTTAATTAATTCTATGATAATTTCCTTTGAGAAGCTTTATTGTTACACTCTTGACTTGTATGTATTTTCCAAATTAATCTTTTTTTTCTTCTAAAGAAGGATTCCCCCGCCCCCCTTTATTATCAAGGAAAATATTTGCAACACGTAAAAGGCAATATCTAGGTGATTGGACGTGCCATTGGGAAATAAATACTTTTACAAGCTTTTCTTTATATATTAAAAAAAATTACCATTAAACGATTTCGTATCTAATTCTCACTCCATCAAACATCAATTGGGTCCCTAAATCTCGTACCTTTAATCATACTTTCACTTTTCCTTTCTAAACAAAAATTAAGTGGTTGATTCTCAACAAAAAGTATATTTTCAAAAGAAAAGACTAAGAAAATAATACATATAATAAAAGGGGATGACTACGGTAGGGGCGTCCCTACGTAGGGTCATGCCTTAATTATCGTTGGATGGAAATCTGTGGGGAATAACGGGAATCTGTGGAGAATCTATTTATATACAGATTCCCATCCAACAATGAATAGACAGGGCCCTACGTAGGGGCGCTCCTACGTCTGTAGACGCACCCATAATAAAATACTAATATATATGTAAAGTAAGGAATCATCTTCCAATTTTTTTCTTTTTAAAAAATGAGGTTTAACTAATGACTTCTATTTATTACAAATCAAAGGAAAATACATATTATTGCCTAATCCTTACCCTACCTTATTAGGGATTATAAGTTTTCACGCATACTCCCAATTTGACTTGAACATAGAAGTAGTAGGTATTCTTACTACTTGAGTCAACCCAGTTCGTCAAATCCATACTCCAAATAAATACTACTATATTGTCTTAATTTAAAAAGATAATACATATTAAAGAAGAACCCACGACCTTTTGCCTTTTTGCACAAAAACCTACTACTTTTTACTAATATCAAAAAAAACTTTTATTTGTTATTTTTTAATCAAATCTAAATTGGAGTTTAAAATTGCTGAAAAAATATTTGTACTCGTTAAAATTATCGATTAACATCCATAGAAACAACAAAAAGGCAACCATATATATATAGGCCAATCAATGATCAATAATCTTTTAGGAATCCAATTGTAAATGCTTTCAAACATGCAGAAATTCTTTTTATGAATTTTGTTAACTTAAACACATTCGCATTCAACAATTTTAACTTCAGTTTTGTTATATATATGGGTTTGATGTGATTTGATAGAAGAATATGAATAGAATGTTTTATTTGATATATTTTAAATATCAAATATTTTAAAAACAATAAACATGGTGGTTTTTTCTTTTTTTCTTTTTTATTTTTTACAAAAGCGCTTAATATTTTTTTTAATATCATTCCGAATATTTTTGAAACGATAAATAAATACTAGTATTCAGATAATGCTAGGTGTCATCATTTTTGCTATACATTTGGTTCCGATGAGATTTGATAAAAAGAGACAAATAGAAAGTTTTATTTGATATTTATAAAAGTGTGGCTTTTTTGCGAAAGAGCTAAATGTGGTGAGTTTTTTTAGTATCATTCCAAAAGTTGGACGATAAATAAATACTAGTATACTGATAAGACTAGGTGTCATAATTAATTAGTAAGTCAAAATTCATCATAAATACATCTAATAATATTGATCAATTTGAATGGTGTTGAATTTCTCACAAGTTATATTTAAAAAGTGAGATAATATGCAAGATCCCTACTATCATTATATAGAATAATGCCAAGTACACAACTTCATATATCACATTTCTATTAATACAACATGATGTGGCAGATTTTATTACTGTACAAATTGGTGAATGTCATTCAATTTATTTGTGGTAAGTTTTAATTTACTAATTAAATAATAACAACTCATTTATCATAATTTGTGGTATTAAAAAGTGATAAATGAGGTGAAATCTCCAACACTATCCTATTATATAAATATATACATAGACTAAGCTACCATGGGCTTAGTGGGAGCATATGCCCTTGAACTTTAGAATTTTGGATTTTACCTTCATGCCTTTTTACTAAAAATTTCAATTATGTCCTTCATTTACCTCAAATAATTTTTGTATTTCAAATTTCGGAGCTATATTTGCACTTTCATTAGGCATTAAAGCACTCATTCTTTGTCAAATTATTTCCTCTAATACAATTTAATGTTGCTTTTAAAGATTATGAAAGAAGACTTGAATTAAGGCACTCATACCCCATATCAAAATTCAAAGACACATAAAAATAAAATAAAAACTTTTTCATGCAAATACCATAGAAAGCTTCTTTTTCTAAAACCAATGAAAAATAAGTAATTGTATATTACTTGAAGGTGGGATATTTTGACTTATTATTCTCTAGATCTTTTATTGTTTAGGAAAGTCTTCCATTAGAATAAAAAAATTTAAGTAGACAAAAGAAGATAAATATTTTAAAGATAAATATATATATATTTATATTATAAAACATTGCCACCTAATACCCAGAAAAAAATATCCACGTAAAAATGAAATGGTAGAAATTTAACTGTAAATTCCAAACAATTCACATTTAAAAAATTAGAAACAAAAAAAAAACATTAATCTATTAAAATAATCAAGGGCAATTTCGCATGTCATACTTCATAGTAAAGGTGGCAAAATGGGCCGGCTGGCCTGGCCCATAAAGAAAAAAATAGGGCCTAGCCTGGGCCCTTTTTGGTGAGCCAATCCCAGGCCGGGTCCAAGGCCGGACTAAATGAGCTGGGTTGGGCCGGCCCGTTCTCGGCTCTTTTTTATATACAACTTTTAGATTAGTTTTTTACAATTTTTTTTTAACATGTCAAGTTTAAACATTTTAATTGAATTTTTTTAAAACATATATATATAAAACATAAACTAATTATGTTTTTTTCTATTGTTAAAAAATTAATAATAATTAAATAAGATATATCATATAAGTTGAAATTGAATAGTTGATTAAAAAAAGTTTAAAAACAAAACTATTAAGAAAATTATTTAGAATTACAATAAAAATGTTAAAAAAATAAAGAAACAAATAAATTTGAAATATTGAAATTTGATTTTATTGATGATTATTGATTACGATTCAAATTATTACTTGAAAAAACTAGTATATCATTAATTATGAGTTTATGACTCACCATCATCGTTTATGTACAAGTTATTGAAATTTTCGGCCAATTCTTCATCATAAATATTAATAGTTTCTTGATTTCACTTGGCCGCTTATTCCCAATCTTTAACACATGCTAGTACTTCAACCATTTCAGGGGTCAACGAAGTCGTGCGCTCATCTATTGTCATCACAATCGTATTAAAAGTAGACTCTAAAGAAATCGTAAATACCAAAATAGTTAAAACATCACGAGCTAATTGTGAAAGCATCGGGAATCTTGATTGACGCCTTTGCCATGAGTCCAAAACTTTGAAGTTCTCATCATCAGGGTCGATGTCGGAATCTAGCTCAATATACTGATTAAGTGTTAACTCCATAAAATTAGAGTTATCTAGTGCTATTGTGCCTTAAGTTTTGCTATGTTCTTGAATTAAGTTATTTCAAGTGTTTTTCATGTTGTTTTAATGTTTTGTTTGTTTATATTGATAGGAAAATAAAGGTATTTGATACAAAATGAGGTGAATTTTTGCCTCACAAATGAGTTTTTCAAATCATTAAGATTGAAGTTAAATCCGATACGTTCGTAACACAATGAAAATGAGGCAAATCGGGGCTAAAACGAAGAAATAGTGCATCCAGGAAGCCGTGGCACCAAACTAGTAGAAAAGTGATGCTGCAACGTCAACTCTCGGGTAGTTTCGTCACCGCAGAACTAAAAATGGTGCCGCAACACTACCGTCTGTATCCTAGGTCCATAATTAACGGCCGATATCAACTTTTTGACGATCCAAGGGTCCAAATTTGGCCTGCTTTATGTTTGCACGAGCTACCTCTCTAAAACCCTATCTTTGGGGTTGAATGAGGCATGTTGGGATAGAGAGAAAGAAAGGGAGGTAGCCATGGAAGGAGAAAAAGAAGAGAAAGAAGAAGAAGAAGACATACTCTGACTAACTCCATTTCTTGATTTCCTCCACAACATCAACACTATAGTTCGTTCTTAGCTTTTTTTCTTCATTTTTTTATAAGTTTTTCTTTGTATTTTTCATTTAGAGAGTAATATAGTTGAGAGTAAATCTTTGAAGAAGAATTCAAGGGAGTAAGAACTAAGCTTGGAGGAGGAAATTAACAACCTTCATGAATACCTTCAAGCTGTTCAAAGAAGGGGAATTCTAAAACTCTTTTCTCTTTGATATTTTGTATTTATTGAATTCATTGTATTAAAATATTATTGTTCTCTATTTATATTATAAACTAAATTCTTTTTTGTCTAGTTTTACTATGTGAACCAATCTAGTATCTTATATTTATTTATTTCTCTCCTCTTTTATTAATCAAATCTATTGTTAAGTTATTTGTTTTACCTTGTGCTTATTACTTCTATTTAATTGATCATTAGATAGATTATTGAGTGAAATTTCTATGAGCTTGGAAAAAGGATTAGAAATTTGGACTTAGGTAAAACAATATAAGATTGCCTAGTTTGGGGTAAGTTTGTATAGAACATGAATATACCTATGTGACTTGTGCAACATCTTTGAGAATTATTAAAGTTAATGAATCTAGTTGATTTATGTTAGGAATAACATATTAGCCTGTCTAAGTGTTTTTACTTATGTCTTGGAAAGGAGTTTGTGAATACATTTGAATTCTCGGTTAACTCTAGTGGATTAATTAATTTAAGAGAGAAATTGTGAAGTAACATAATAAGAGAATAGTTGGGGAATTAGTAAATCTAGACATTTTTCTTATTGATTTATCTTTTATTCATTTTGCATGCTAGTTTAGTTGCTTTGTTTTATTTCTCTAAGATCTATATTTCGATTGTTTGGATAAAGTTAGGATTGACCAATTTTATTACTTAGCTTAAACTTAGTAATCAATTCTCGTGAGTTTGACACTCTTAACTCCTAAATCTATATCACTTGTCACCGTGTGCCCTTGCACGGGAGTGTGTGAGTATAATTTGCAGTTGTACATTCCAACCAACATTAAACTCAAAGGATTGCGGTGGATTCGTTGGTGGTAATGGTTGACTTGAACTTGATGATTTTGATGATGAGCTACGACTGCGCCCTTGAGAATGAGAACCTATTATGCTCTAAAAAGACTTATTCTTTGATTGTTATTCAGTTTGTTGTGGAGTGTATTGTTGTTGACTACATGTTCTTACACTTCGAAAAACTTGTCGCGAGCATTTATATATTCAAAACTACAATCTATTTCAAAATATGTAGCAATGTAGCTAATTAAATTGGAAAGACGATTTAATTTACCCATAAGATCTAAAATAAAAGCAAATGAATATAATAAAGGAATTGAAAACTAATATTTCAAAAATATTTGTTGCATACATATTATAATTGGTTCAAATATAAGGTCACATCTTTCCTTACAAAATATTTCGGCAATAAAAAAGATATGACGTAAAATAATTGTAGATGTAAGATAATAAATACCAGATAAAGCAATAATACCTTCATAAAAAATGTCTAAAAAGTGTACACATTTTTTGCAAATAAACCAATCTTTCATCTTTCAGTTACAAATTACAAATTACTTGAAATTAAAAAAATAATATTATAATAAACTTTCTACTAACTTAACTGTAAACAACTACAAATTATAAATTACTTGAAATTAAAAATATAATATTCTAATAAAATTTCTATTAACTTAATTGTAAACAACTATAAATTACAAATTACTTGAAATTAAAAATATAATTCTAATAAACTTTCTAATTATAATATTCTAATGAACTTTTTACTAACTTAATTGTAAATAACTATAAATTAGAAATTAATTAAAATTAAAAATATAATATTCTAATAAACTTTCTACAAACTAAAAAAAAAAGGGTCGGGCCGGCGAATCCCAGGCCCATAAATGAATGGGTCAGGCCGGGTCGACCCACCTGCTACTCTACTGGGCTGCTGGTCAGCCCGTTGGGCGAGTTGACGGGTCTACTTCATAGTATAATCAAAATCTATATTCCTTTCGAGCTAAATAGAGATATAATATATATGACATCTTTTCGTCCACACATTTTGATTCGTGGGAGAGAGTGAGGGAGGGAAGAGATTATATAGAAAAACGGAAAAAAAAAAAAGAAAAAAAGCTTAACTTGAAAGTCGAGTATAGAAATGAGGTGTAGTGAGTGTTTTTAATTTTATAAATTTAGAATTTATTGTTACTTTGTCTAATTTACTCATTTTGCTACTAAAAGAGGTGCGTTATGTTACTTGAGGGTGTAAATATAGCCCTCTTTTAAATTTCACCCACGATGTTTTTTTTTTTAAAAAAAAAATCAATTATGCCCTTCATTTGTTCTCACTTAATTTTGTAATTTTTTTTACTTTATTTAATTGTGAAATAGTAATTTTTCCTCACTTTTTATGAGTAATTTTTCGTTGGACATCACTTTAAAATATCTTTAATCCTATATTGGTTTTTCAAGCAAAAAAAACTCCTACATATTGGTTTGTCTTGGCTATGTGTAGTTCAAAATTATCATTTTTAGACTTTTATGAATTATATTACCCAATTACAAGTCTAAGAAAGTGGGGAAAAAAAACTATACGAAAAGCAAAATGAACCAAGTTTAGCTCAAAATACTTTCTTAGTCTGTGCCCTACTAGAAAAGTTTTCTAACTCCGTTTTTTAATATACATGGGTGCTTCTTCAATAGATATTGCATTATTTACCTATAGAATGGGTATATATTCTAATTTTGACCAATGGATTTTGATCTAATGGTTATGATAATATTAGTAATTGTACCAAAACATTTGTGGAATTAATACTTATATATATATAAAGTTATTTATGGGTAATCTATTTGTGATCTGATAACTTGAATTTTTTTTTTCCAAACCAGTTCTATTGTTTTTTTGCCTTTTCTTTTTTTTTTTTTTTAAATTCACATTCCATAATTGTTTCATAATTTTTCATTCTCATTCCCCTTTTTCATTCCTTACTTCATTAATGCTAATTACCAATTATTCATAAATATATTTTTCTTTCTTTTCTTTTAAAAAATTTCATTTACGATAATAATTTAGATATTAGTTTACTATCTTTCCTTTTATAACATAATAGGTTTTTTTTTTTCAATTCACATTTTTTTTTTCACTCTATCATAACCTTATATATATATAAGTTTATATTTTTTGCACACATTTTACATAAGGCATAATCGAAGTTCAAAATAATAGCAATAATGATAATAATTATTATGATAATAGTTTGATTAAAAACTCACATTATACATATAAATTTGTCCTAGCTACGTCAAATGATATACAATTTGACACACACACACACACACACTATCAAGGTTTGAACCTCTGACCCCCCCAAACACACACACACAACTCTCAAACCTTGGACCAACTGAGCTAGCCCCAGTTGGCTTTATAGTCTCCTTTATATTAAACAAGTATGGATCCAAATGCGATTACTATCAAGTAATCCAAATAAGATTACTAACAAATACGTATTTTATCCTGTCTTGAGTTTTTTATTGGCTCAAAATTTAAAGTAATTTTTTCTCCTAAGAACATTATTTTACGTTGTAGATGTTGAGAAAAACTTATGACTAGAATAATCCTATGCCGGCCTTTCCACTTTCGACATGGCTGACCGCTGTACGTTTTAAGTTCATAATTATTTTTGAACTTAAACGAATTTAAGTTTAACCAGTCTAATGATAATGAGATGGGGTGGTTACAAAAAGACATTCTGAAAGCAACCGTTTCATCATTCATATTCTACCCAATTGATGCTCTCTTCTGCTCCAGTTTAGAGTATCCCATCATACTTTCCCATTATTTCATGAATTTAACTACATTTCACATAATTTATCTATACTCTTCTTCCTTGATCTCCAAGTTTCAAGTTTATTATCCTTTCGTCATTTTCGTATGTGGTTATTCCTTAATTCTTTACTTTTTTTTTTTGAAGAAAGGTCTGTATCATATATTACTCCATAAGAACAACAGATACAATAGGGGAGGGAATTTCTTCCAACCGAACAAGTTCTCCATCTGTCCTAAGCGAAAATCTAGCTAGACCATAAGCTGCTCGATTAGCATCTCGCCGAACATGGACCAAAGATACACCAGGAAAATAAGATAAAAGAACATGAATATCTAACAAAAGACCTCGAAGCTGAGAAAAACAATTTTCACGACCACAATAAAGATTAAGTACAGACAAAGCATCAATTTCAACAGAGTCCAGCAGTACACCAAGAAGTTTAGCCCATTCCAAACTTCTGAGAAGGGCAACAGCTTCAGCTTCAACCACGAATAGCCCACCATTTAGTTTCTTTGCTAGTGCTCCCTTGACTTCTCCATTATGATTACGAATAATAGCACCAATTCCCAAAAATTTAGATGTATTATCCAAAGCGGCATCCATATTCATTTTATAACGGCCCTCTCCAGGACGAATCCAACAAGCTGGAGGCAAGGAGTGTTGGGGCAGAGAACGTTGAGAATTAGATTGAGCTCTAGAATAGTCTTCTAATTAAGTTCTTGCCCAGCGAACAATATGAGGAGCACATCTAGGGCGTTGACCATGGACCTGTTTGTTTCTTTCAAACCAGATGCACCATGCCAGAATAATTATCCATTCCAAAAGATTCTTACCCCATATCCCATGAATTCGTTGGAGAAGATCATTGAAAGAACTANTTATGACAAGCTTTCCAAGCAAAGGTACGAACCTTCCTTGGAATGGATAAAGACCATAAACTGTGCCACCATTTGGAAGAAGAGGACGGACTAGATGATGAAGCCACATGATCCATTGAAGAAGCAACCTAATAGCCACTCTTGACATCATAGATCCCATCAGGAGAGTAATGCCAAAACAAGTGGTCAGCCTTCGGAAAAAGGGGAATAGGAATGGCTAAGATAGCTTGAATGTCCTCTTCACAAAAATATTGGGACAACTTAGGACGATCCCAAACACGATCAGTTGTGATAAATTCTACCACTTTTACATGAGGAAGAGTAGAATTGACCATGAAGGGTTTAAAGGTGTGCTCTTGAGGAATCCATGGATCAGCATAAGCATTAATAGAATGTCCATCATTGATAGCCCAATGCAAGCCCTGTGTCAATAGTTCTTTACCCCAAATAATACTACGCCAAGTAAATGATGGAGAATGACCATAAGCAGTAGAGAGAAAAGAACTCCGAGGAAAATACCGGGCTTTAACAATCCGAGCAATAAGTGAAGAAGGATTAGAAAATATGCGCCAAGCTTGTTTAGCTAATAATGCTTGATTAAAATGCACAAACGATCTAAATCCTATTCCTCCATGTAATTTAGATTGACACATTTTCTTCCAAGAAATTCAATGAATTTTCTGATTATGAGAAGAAGAACCCCACCAAAACCGTGTCATAAGAGACTCCGGCTGATTGCAAAGAGAGACTGGTAACTTGAAACATGTCATTGCATAGGTAGGAATACTCTGGACAACAGCTTTCAATAATATTTCCTTCCCACCTTGTGAGAAAAGTTGTTCTTGCTAATTAGAGAGTTTACTCCAGACCCTATCCTTAATTGAACGAAAAAGATCTTTCTTGGACCTACCGGCCATAGTTGGAAGACCCAAATAGACCTCATGGTGCTCACATTCCTCCATTCCCAAAGCTGTACAAAATAATTGCCTATTTGCAATCGTGGTATTAGGCAAAAATGAGATGGAGAACTTGGAGTAATTAACCATCTGACCAGATGCAGCCTCATAAGCTTGTAAAATCATCTTAATAGTTGAGCAAGATTGAGGAGTAGCCTGTCCAAATAACAAACTATCATCAACAAATAAAAGATGACTAACCGATGGAGCATGACGAGTAACTAAAACTCTAACCAGATTCCGATGTAACTCCGCCTCAAATAAGAGTGATGACAACCCTTCAGCAACAATAAGGAATAGAAACGGAGAAAGAGGGTCACCCCGACGCAAGCCCCTAGAAGGTTGAATATCACCCATCACCGAACCCTTAATCTGTAAAGAATAATGGACTGAGGAAACACATCTCATAATCAGATGGACCCAAGGATTAGCAAACCCCAGCTTCAATAACATTGCCTGCAAAAATCTCCACTCTATTCGATCATATGCCTTACTCATGTCTAGCTTTATTGCAAAGAATTGCTTTTTTCCATATTTTCTACACTTCATAGCATGAATAACTTCATATGCCACAATCACATTGTCAGTGATCAACCTATTAGCCACAAAGGCACTCTGAGATTCAGAAATAACAGAAGATAAAATAGATTTGAAACGCCTGACAATGACTTTGGAAGCAATTTTGTACAAAACATTGCATAAGCTGATAGGACGGAAATCGCCAACATTTTGAGGAGACTGGACCTTAGGAATGAGGACAACTAACGTACTATTAACAGAGTGAAAATCAGCAGACCCATGAAGCAAATCCAACACCACTCTTGTTACCGACGGTCCAACAATATGCCAATAGTTCTGATAGAACATAGCACTCAAACCATCAAGACCAGGGCTCTTGTCTGAACCTATATCCTTAACCGCCATGTAAACCTCTTCAGAAGAAAAATGACGAAGAAGATATGCATTCATCTCACAAGTCACCTTAGGCTGGACCTTATCCAAAATAATATCCATTAGCTCCTGAGAAGGCTGTTGGGATGTGAACAATTGGGAGTAGAATAAGAAAATAGAATCAGCAATTTCATTGGTCCCGGTTTGCCAAATTCCCTGAGAATTAAATAACCCCTTAATGCGATTCAACTTTCGTCGATAGTTGGCCCTGGACTGGAAGAACTTGGTATTATTGTCACCCACTTTCATCCATTGAACGCGAGACCCTTGTTGCCAATAGGTCTCATCCTGCAACAATACATCATCCAATTCCTTTTCGAGTTTAGAAATGGCATCCATATCAGGATCCTCTGGTTGTTGGTATAGTATACGAAGTAAATTACTTTTCTCCTTAATTGTTTGCTTACGTTTACCAAACTTTCGATGATGCCAGGAAGAAAGTGAGTTAGCACAACTAGAAAACTTACATAAGAGATCCTCTAATACAGAACCTGAGGCAGGGGAATGCCAAATATTTGAAATAATATCCTCACAATCCTCATCCTCCAACCAAAGAGATTCAAATCGGAAACGCGGGATACCTCGATTATCAGCAGAAGCAGTTGGACCTAAGAGACGAACCTGGAGAACACGATGATCAGATTTATGAAAGCCCAAATGGTATAAATCGGCCAGTGGGAAAAGAGAGTCCCAATCAGAATTAGTAAACACCCAATCAAGCCACTCCTGAATTCGAGTATCTGCTCGTTGATGATTATCCCATGTCATACGAGGACCATTAAAATCCATAGGCCATAGTTCACAGTTATCAAAACAATTCTGAAAAGCATCCATAGCTGCGTCAGAACAGTAAGCACCTTTTTTTTTATCCTCAAGAGTCATCACCTCATTCATATCGCCTATAATTAACCAGGGGCCATCAGTAACCCCACGAAGCCGGCGTATGAGAGTCCAGGAATGAACCTTGTTGTGAGCCTCAGGAGCTCCATAGAACCCAGTAAAGTGAAAAAAAGAACCAGTAACATCTACATAACAATCAATATGATAAAAGGAGTAGGAAATAATATTTACAACTGCTTGTTGAGACCAAAATAGCATTAACCCACTAGCAAGACCCCGCCGAGCTACTTCAATACCACCATAAAACTTAAGTTTAGAACAGAAAATATCAATTTGACCTGCTGGGAGTTTGGTTTCAAGCAAAAACAGTAAAAGGGGATCCTGTTGTTGAACCAACAGGTGAAGAGCACGGAACGCACGCGGATTCCCCAGACCATGTGCATTCTAACTAAGAATACTCATGGCTCGTGATGGGGCTGAGAACCAGCACCCGCCACTTTGGTCGACGACCTATCAAGAACTTTAGTAATCTTCGTCCGTTTCACCACTTTACGAGTCTCCCCACTGATATCCTGGAATTGGCATTTATAATAGATAGTCTCTTTGTTTTGTTTGGCCTCTTTTGCACGACGGCCAGGGCAAACATAGAGAGAAGGCCCAGTAGAAACATTAAAGGAAACCACAACACTGGGGTCCTTCTTCGGTGAGCCCAAATTAGAAGTAGACAAACAGGCCTTACTAATGTTGGACTTTGACCCAGACTTTTTATTAGGAGAGCATGTGACTACAGAGGAACTGCCATGAACGAGAGATTGATTCCCACTAAAAGCAGTTTCCGAAGGAATCGGAAAAGTAGGCAGAGTGGGAGAAACTGCCTCTTGAAGAATTTTCACTTTCTCATTCGTATCAGTAACACCTGCATCAGAATGCTGTACGGCAGTTGCCGCCAAAGACGCTGACGAGGTCGAGGCCAGAGACACTAACGGAGACGAGGTTGGAATAGCACAAACATTAGAAGAAATAGAGTGCCTAGCTAAACGGGTGACAAAAGGCCAAACGCCTTGAGAAAGCTCCGATGGACGAAAACGATTCCGATAGCTATATGACTGAAAATCTGCAGCTTTCAACCAAAACCCATAATTGAAAGTTGGTTTCAGACCCAATTCTTCAACTGCCAGTAAATCATCACATGAACTTTGAGTATGGCCAAAATGACCACAATAAAAACAAAGGTCTGGTAAGCGTTCATACTTGAAATCAATCCAAACATTTTCCTGAACCTTTGGTAATTTGATAAGCATCCCTCGTTGAAGAGGCTTAGTAACATCCAGGACCATGCAAATGCGAAGAAACTTCCCCCAACCTCCATGCACTGTTTCATTATTAACCTCTATAAATCGACCCAGAGAACGCCCAATAAGGGTCCCAACGTCAGAATTCATACTCAAAAAGGGTAGATTATAGATTTGAACCCAAAAAGGCATCCAAATAAGATCCTTAGGCTGAACAGTAGTTCGACCATCAGATTCTCCAAGAACGAGAACCTGACGATTAAAAACCCAAGGTTCGCCTAACAAGATATGCCTTTTATCAAATTCTGACCCAAATCGGAACAAAAACATATTATCTCCAATTTCTCGAATATCAAATGGACGACGACACCGCCAGAGAGAGTCAAGAGCATCTTTGAGATTCTTGAAATCAATTCTACGCTCGGTAAAATCTCGGCCCACTAAAGTGAAAGAAAGACAATTATCTGGATTGGACAAGTCAGACTCAGAGATTACTTTAATTTGACATTTTGCATCAGTCAGAGAGAGGGAGTCCAGAGAGTCAAACATAGTAGTAGACATGATAAGGTTGAGAAAATGACACACGAAGAAAAGGATAAAATGGAATAGTTAATGAAAACGAAATAGGAAGCGATAACTATAGAAGAAAATACAGTAAAAAGATGGCAGTAAAGAGGTTGGGTAAAACAGAGAGACCACAAAGGAGAACATAAAAACTAGTGAACGACTAAAACCACTTATAAACGGACGTGGAACCGTTAAAGAAAAAATGGCCACAACTGCAACAGAGCGTTTCTTCTCTATATTTTTCCTTGATTGCTTTCATATGATGACTTTAATACCATAAATAATTGCACATGGAAATTTTTAATTCAATTATAGGAATTCTTTACACATTCTGTTATTGATTTTTCTTAGTCTTTGATTTTTTGCATTTTCAAGTTTTTAAGTACCTGTTTCTTCAAATAGTATGATATAATATCTAGCTAGTCATTCTTTGTCATTAGCAATAATACTAATATAAATTACAATCCCATGTATACTTCCTCATTCTCCATGAGGAAACATTGATGACGAACGAGAATAATGGTTAATCTATCGTCTGCTTTCATTAAGAATAATGGCATTATCTCCCTATTTGTGGAGTTTTTCGTCTCCCCTAATTGGGAGTTTATTATCTCCTCCTAATGGAATATATTTCTCTATATTATTTTTCTCAATCAGATTGCTAATGAGAAGACCGAAGGAGGGAGCCTTGTAGATCTCTCTCTTTGGCAGAATAGGCAAATAGATATTTGACACTCCTTCAAGTGATTCAACTATGATACCTCTGACCGCTTTATGAAATATGAAGGTATGAGTATGAAAGTTTTGAGCATGAAGAGTTTGAACTTGAAGGGTTTATATTTGGGTTCTCATATAGGTTAAGGATGTTAACTATAAATCTCCAGTTCTTCGAGTTAGATGCATTGACAGTATTTATTACTGTTAGATATATTTTTGTTTTTTATTTTTTTTCCTTTTATCCTGGTGTCATAGTCAACTGTTACATTTGGTTTGGCAAGGATAATCTTAGGATTGGAGAATTAGCTTATCTATTAGAAGAATTTTATTTTCTAATTCAATTTATTATTGTAAAGATAAAATTATAATGATAGATTTATTACTTTAAAAAAACTCAAATTCAAATAATTTAAGTAATTATACTTAATAGCTACTTTAATTAAAATTTAGAAGATGTTCAATATACACAAAAATAAAAAAATTTGTTCAGCCATACAACATTCATGGTAGAGCGCATATGTAAGAATAATGAGATATCTGTGTTAGAATTGAAAAACGCTCACATCAATATTTTTTCTATAGTTGTTTAATATGTGGGAGGAAAAGAAAACTAGTGTAATTCAAAATGACTATTTTACCCCCATGTTATTATTATTAAAAGTTAAGTGTATAAGGGTAGTTTAATAATTTTACTTACTCATGTATTAACAAATTTTCTTTCCTTCCCATTTTCTCTCCATTTGGGTGGAGAAATAAAAGGTGGGCTCCACCTCAAATTTCTTCACTCATTTTTCTCTTTCTCTCTCATTTTTTCTCTTACCAAATAACAAATTTTTTCATTTTCTCTCCACTTTTCCTTCTTACCCGTTTCCCTCCTACCAAACATAACATTAGTCAATCGTAATTTTTTTTGAGGGGACAATCATAAAATATTTTAACTTGACAAAAGGCATTATTCATTCTATGGGCACGTCTATAGAAGGTCTCGCTTTTTGACCCTATATAGGGCTCTTTTATCTGGGTCGTCTGATTGAAATAAACTGTGTTTCAAAGATCAAGTTACAAAAATATTGGTTATACAGGAATAAAACTCAAAGAAACAAATCATACCTTCTTTCCTTCCTCTCCCTGCTACCTAGTACCCGATAATTGTAAAATTCATGACAATTACCTTTACCAATAACCATCAATATTTCATTTCTTTCTATGAGCTCCCGTTATTTTTACCTCAAAAACAACCATGTCTCCTATCTTTATTTAAAAAAAGAAAAAGAAAACAATAAAAGTATTTATCTAAACGTAGATTGATATATGAGAATTGATCAATTCTAACAATTCAGCCATAAAAATTTATTGTCGGTCCCTCTTTCCACTAAAATATTTCTTTTGAAGTAATTTAAAATGTATTTACTTTAAATTAGTTGATTGGTTTGCTTGAATCTATTTTTGTCTTCTCCAACTTTCTCCTTTGTAATCAACCTTGATTTTCCATTATACTAAAAAATCCCAAATCAACCATGCTTCAGTAGCTAATCTAATATGACCTCGATCCCAACAAACTTAATGGTAGACAGAGAAACAAAAATCCCAAAGTTGATGATCATGACAACACTCAATCTTCCATATTTGCGTATTAGATAAACAATTCGATAGTTACTTTTATTCTTACTAGTACATCTTTATTAGTCAAATCTTTGTTTTTCCAAATTGAAAATAAAAAGAAAAAGTAAAAGTTATCAATCATGGTTGAAGATGAAGTTGTGTTGTGTTATGGGAGGAAGAAGTTTAAAGGCCCGTTTTGGATAACTTTTTCTTCCTGAAGTAAAAGCTCAAAAAGATCTTCTTTGAAAAGTTAGTGGGTCCATCTTCATTAAAAAGGTCTTCTAATTAAAGAAAAAAAAAAAGATCTTATGATAATTTATCTAAACACTCCCAAAAATAACTTTTGAGTCCTAAAAGATCTTTAGCAGTCATGTCAAACAGACCCTAGGACCATTGAGCCAAAAAGAGAGAATGATGAATTGCAGAATAAAAATCAAGAAAGGAGAGAGATAAGAGGAGAGAGTTTTTCTTTTTGAGTTTTTATTCCATATATAGTGATATATAAAAAGGGAATGGCTACGGTAGGGGCGTCTCTACGTAGGGTCATGCCTTAATTATCGTTGGATGGGAATCTGTGGGGAATAATGGGAATCTGTGGAGAATCTATTTATATACAGATTCCTATCCAACGATAAATAGACATGGCCCTACGTAGGGGCGCCCCTACTGTAGACACGCTCATATAAAAATTATCATGTACTCACTATTTTAGTCACTTTTTATTCTCATTTTACAGTAAAAAAAAATATCCCTTACATAGGGCTAAATTGGATAGCCCTATTGTAGACATGTCTTCATTCTATTTATAAAATAAAAAAAGTATTAGTTGTTCCCCCCTACAAAACTCAAAAGGAGGCACAGTTACTCTAACGTGATGCCCCAGTTCAACTTTATGCAAATTTCATTTTCAGAAACAGAAAAATAAAGTAAAAGCCATACCCTTATGCCACGTGTACGGGTATCGGGGTTTATTAGACAAAGCACAAACGAACAAGTCAATTCGGAACCTGTCTACAGTTTAGTGCTTTTCTTTTTGAGTATCAGCCACTTTTCCACCTGTGTCGAAAGATGTTTAGTTCACACTTCACAAGGCTATATATGAATGGCTCAAAAGCCCAAACCAATTAATAGTAAAGTACCATTTTTGGAATCTAGTTTGGATTTTTACGATGACATGACTGTTTTGGATTCTTTATTATAACTCATTTTACATTGCAATCTCTGAATGACTAGTTGAATTTCTTTCTATATTGAAAAAAAAAAATGACATTCGGAATTTCTTTACTATAATTTAAAAAGTTAAAAATGAACTTACTTTAATACCAACCAAAATATTACAAACATAAATATTGAGTAATAATAGCGACATCAAAATTTTGGTATCAAACACTTACACAACATGATATGACATGTATTTTAACTACTCTTTATTTTAGACTGAGACCACGTTAGTTAAATTTATATAGCTAAAAATGATATCACATTACTAGTATAAGTTTCTAGTATCCTAATCTTTACCCATATTACCAAGATCTCCATTCTCCCAAAATAAATTACTAAATGAGTAATATTTGTTTAATAGTATTCCTCATCAAGTCCTATGAGTGTGTTTGGTACGATGATGAGGGAGAAAATGAAGAAATGAGATAAATAACAGAATTAATGAGTGAATTTAGGGAAAGATGATTATCTGTAGGAAGAATGCTATGAAAATCATGTAAGAGATTACAAAATGAATTTTAAATCTTCGAACTAAACAATCTTTACTGTCTTTCAAATTGGTGAGATATTAAAAGTAATTTCACACTCGAGTAGTAAAATAATTGGGAAAATTCTATAATGAGGTATAGAAATAATTTTCTAGTGTTGAGATACAAGATAATAATTTTTTCAAAATTAAGGAAAATAATAAGGACTAATATAGTTCTAATGGAAGATATTATTATTTTTTTCGTTACCAAAATTGGTCAAAAAGTCAGTCCATGGTATTAATTTTTAGAATTTCTTAAGTTTAAGGTATTATTTTGTGTAATCCAAACTTCAAGGTTTAAATTGCAGAACGCTCAAATTTCAGAATATTTTTTTGTAGTTCCTAAAAAATTAATAGCCTTATAAAAATTATTAACTTGCGAAATTAGATGGGTGCCCTCAATTGGGCTACTCACTCAACACACCATGTGCTAGCCTCGTTTGGGATTGTTTCTAGTTTTAACTTTTAGTTTTTAAAAGTGGTTAGAGAAAAAAAAAAAAAAAAAGATAGAAAAGCATTTGGTAAGTTACTGTTTTTGGTAAGCAAATTTTAAAAATTACTGTGTGATTGATATATTAAGTAAAATTTGAGAAACAGTGTAAATGTTGCTTTTTAAAGTTGATTCTGCTATCATAATATAAGTTATCTAAAATATCATTTTACCAAACATTAGATGTTGTTTTTAAATATCATAATAACGTTTAAAGCACTCGTACAGCTACAGTAGGCCTACAATATAGCAATACCAAACTATCCCATATATTTCTCATAAGGGGTTGAGATTTTATAACAAAAAGTTAGTATATTGAAAAAAAAAAATAGCACAATCCCTTATAAATTCATTCTCAATCATATTTTTTGTCAATGTGGGAATATAATCGCACCCAACACTCACCTCAAAATTTAAGTTGAACCAAATTTAATGATAACTATATATTAAAGAGTTATAACTATCATCTTTGCATAAAAAGTGCAAAACCCTTCAAGTTTACTTTATTTTGTCTTCTCTTTTGAGCAATTCTTTAGACTTTACCGTATTGATGATCGTGCTTAAAAAAAAAAGACATCTATTAGTTTTTAGATTATAACGTCAACATTGATTTTACAAATTGCTATTATGGAGTTCTTTTTTTATGAATCTTCATAAGAGTTAGCTATACAATTACATGAGTGAGGATAATTTACTTCAATATATTGACACAAATATCTTTTATAAAAACCTTTGATTAGGGGTGAATACGATGTGGGTTGAGCGACGAAAATTCTTAACCAAATCATAAAGTACAATAAAAGAAAATCTTTAATCACTACGGTTAAAAGAAACATATTAACCGCATCAAATCATACCACATTATGCGATTTAATGCGATGTAGTTTATATGGTTTAGGCTCAAGATATGGGTATTAACAAATTTGGGCTAAATTGAGAAAATAATCATCAAAATGTCATAACTACAAAAAAAATAAAAATAAAAATAAAGACAACATTTAAAATTTTTAAGAAAGTCATACACTTATATTTATACTAGTAAGATCTTAATAGGACACAACCTAGTTGAAATAATTAAAATACAAATGTCTAAAATTTAAATATTTAAAAAATCCTTGCAAACAACATGAAAACAAAAATGTTTAAATATATTTGACTTTAGTTTCTAAGTTATATTTACTTGTATATAGATATAAATTTATTTATAAGAATATTTATAAAATTAATATATACATTTTGATAAGATGCAGTTAATTATGAATATAGAAATCTTATTCCGTATTCTAAACTATAATGCGACGATAGAGAAAAGTTCAACCCCAAAACATATCACAGAACAAAATAATCACATCACATTGGATAAATTGATTTAGTTTGGTTTAGACAGTTTAAGTGATTAAGTTGAAATCTGTTCACCCTTATCTTTGATAACAGAGTTTGTATATAAATTTTCAAAATATGAAAAATCAATAGTAATATTTAATTTATTATTTAACTAAATCAAGGGTTGAAATTTGAAACATTTCTAAGCTCCCTTTACAAGTCATTTCTTTTTCTCACATTTTGATGCATATAGGGGTCGAAATGTCAAGTAATACAAAATAGTGAAAAGGAAAGTGGTCTCAAGTCTTAACATTAATATATAAAGGTGGCATTCCCTCCTCCATTCTGGGAGGTGTTGTTCCCATACCCCCTCGCACTCACTGGACATTAGCCACAGCCATGGCTGCCACCACCGCCTTAAAACCTTTGGCCTCTCTAAACTTCTCGTCAGACCATCCGTCGAGGCTGGCATTGACACCAGCTCAGTTCAAGCGCTGCTCTGAAGCTCTCGATTGCTTGAAGAAGAAGCTCCGAAAGCCATACCAGCTTAACCAAGAGTTCTCTCATCTCGAGGTCTAGGGTTTCGAGCCATTGTTATGAAAATGGAGCTGTCTGTGAAAATGTGAAGTCAATTAGATACTGAGTTAATGTTCTTGTTTGATCGATTTTTAGACTAGTAGGATAATGCTATTGGAGACGAAGAGGAATGGTAGTATTGCACTTGATGGTGTCAAGTTGAGCAATATACTGATGTCTTGCCATGTATGTATCATCAGTTCTAATCTTTAGCTTTCATTTTTACTAATATTTCTTGTATTTTTAATTTCAATAGCACTATTGCATTGAGCATCAGTTGATGGAACTAGAGTTGCGCTTAAATCTTGGAAGGACTATAGACCTTCTTCAAGAGGATACACTGATGCAAGCTTCATTGCAGTAGATTCTTTTACATGCTTTGCATTTGGGAAACAAGGTTTTAAATAACGTTTTAGGACCACTTTTTAGTACGAACAATGCTATGTAGCATCAGTGATGCCCAGCACCATATAAGGTGACAATTTGTTACTGGATGATTATAATTAATAAACTGGGTTCCACATAAGACCCATCTGACATGTAATTATAATCATTTAGTAAAAAAGTGTCATCTTATGTAGTGCTGGGCATCATATGGTGCCCCATAATATTATTCTTTCAGAATACTACTCATAGATATTAGAGTAGTGTTATGTCCAACACCACATGATTATAATTATATATCATATGGACCATGAATGACCCTTGTGAGACTTAATCTATTAATTATAATCTACCAATAACAAACAGATACATTAGGTGGTGTTAGCTACGAATTATTCTCTGTAGTCATACTCTAAAAATAACAACATTTTACACTTATTTGAATTATGACTAACTGTCCTAAAAGTTTATAATTATTATGAGTATTCCTAAAAAGAGTCTGTCCTGAAAAGTATTCATAAAAAAAATTATTTTGGCTCAGGGTCAAATCCCTTATATTTGTTACTTTTGACCTTGAAAGTAGTATATTTGTATTTAGTGTACTGAACCATGTTTCCCAAATGACATTGTATGCTGCTTCTTCTGAAAGCTTTTATCTATTTATTGCAACACAAGGTCCACTTCCTCACACCTATGACGAATTTTGGGAATGGTGATCCAGTATTAGTGGCCTGTTGTTGTGATGCTAACACGGATGGTCGACAACTATGAGGTACTTTAGTGTTCTCATTTGCTTCGTATGCCATAATGGAACACTCGGTTTTGCTCCTCTTCATGCATAAATTCTTTTTCATCATAACTATCAAAAGGGTTCCATTTGAGAGGAAGCATTTTTTTTTTTTTAATAGTTATAAGTAACCATTTTGAGTTATCAAACTTATCTTGTCAATAGAAAGGCCAATAAAAGAAAATTAACATATAATTTTTGTGGAACATATTAATGCCTCTTACCCAACCTATGATAATTATTAGTTTCTTTTGGCATTGATTGGACTTACTGCAAATCAACTCATATTGAAATGTGTTGGGGGGACCGCTATCGATGGAATGGATTACAAGAGGGATTTGTTAAGGTGGTGCCAAATTAGAAACCAGAACTGATATTATTGATGTGATAAAGGTTATAAAAAATGATAAGGTATCATCTTATTGCCCACAAACCAGGTACATTGTACACCAATCCCTAATTAAATCAGAAAATTAAAATCTACCTCTGAAATCTATTTAGCTTGAGGCACGCCCATATTTCTTTCTTGTTTGTCTTCTACAACTTTGTCAAACCAGTCAACGTTGAAGACTTCGACAATGTTGTCAACATGAAAACACGTGACGAAATATAGTTTAAATACTGCCACTTGTAGTGACGTAAGATATACGATTAATCTATTTCAATGTACTTATGCCACGTTCCTCCTTTTTCATTCCCGTTTTCCTTTCATTTTTTAGCATTCTGGTTCTGTAACTATGAATCCTTAGGGTCCGTTTGGATAAAGTGGTGGAATGATGATAATAATAGTAATCAGAATAGAATAAAAAAAAATGATAATGTAATTATATTGTTTGGTTAGAACGGTGGAATCAGTAATTAAATAGATATTTTTATGTTTGGTTAATTATGAAAAAGCATAGAATAAGCTGTATAATGACAAAAATACTCTTCTTTTTTATTATTTTAAGTTATATTTAGCATTCAATTATTTCATTAAATTATTTTACATTTAGCATTATTTTATCTTATTAAATTATTTTTTATTAAATAAATTATTTTATATTTAGCATTAAATTATTTTATTAATTAAATTATTTATTAAATTATTTTGCATTTAGCATTATTTTATTTTATTATTTTTTAAATCATTTAATTAGTTTTTTTTTAATTAAATTATTTAACATTCATCATTATTTTATTTTATTATTATTTTTCTAAATTATTTATTAAATTATTATTTTATTAAATTATTTTACATTTATCATTGTTTTATTATTTCATTAAATTATTTAATTAATTATTTTTTATTAATTAAATTATTATTTTATTAAATTATTTTACTTTATTTTATTATTTTATTTAATTATTTATTACTTATTAATAAAATAGTTTAATTAAATGATATTCCATTCCACCTTGTTCCACCCAAGATCAATTCCATCATATTTCATTCTAATGAAAAGACTTTTCTTATTTAGATTTTCTAACCAAACAATAGAATTGTTTCCATTCCATTCCATTACCCCCAACCATGACCTTAGATTACTTGAGTGTGCAATGTTAGACTCAGTTGTGTGCAGTCAAGTGTAGAGCAGTGAGTCTATTGCAAGAGTAGTATTTGATTTTAATGGTTGATTGAGAGCAACGATGGTATTGGTATTTTTGGTGTTTGATACCAAAAAGTTTGAAGATTTATCTTTTCCTAATTTACACATAGGAATTAGTGTTCTTGGTTATAAGTTTTTAGTGTTCTTGGTTACTCAGCTAATTGGAATGGTTAAACACTGGTAAGTTCTTACTTAGAGGTGTCCAAATGATATTTAGTTTTATGTTTTTGGCTTCAATCACTGACTTAAACTTGTTTTTCTATTAGTAACGTGCTTGATTCTGGTAAATTTAGGAATGCAAAAGGAATAAAACTATAAATTCTGGACAACATGTCACTAGCTAGTGTGGGTAATTAGCAGTGCAGCCTGAAAGGTTGGACTTCTATTTGTGAAGAAGTCAGTTGCACACGCAAAGAAATTTACTCTCATGGGGCGGTAACTGCTGCATGCATTGAATATTAATGAACCTTAATTCTTTTGAGAAATAAAAGTAGAGTGTGAACTACCATAAATCTCATATTCAGACATTTTAGAGTGTGAATTGCCATTATGCTTCCTGAAATGGAGATTCCTCTAACGGTCCTTTCTCCATGTTTCTTATAGTTTTTACTAACACAAAGATTTCATGATGCCTCTGGTGTTGCACCCCTATACGTTGGCTGTTTAGTGCTTCATTTCCTACTATCAGCAATATTGGAGAAAATTTAACAGTATATTACCGACAGATTGCTCGATACATGGCCATTTTCAAGTTCCTAATATAGATAAAGGGATATAAACAATTTCTTAAAGTAACAATCTAAAAGTATTTTCGAACAATCTGTGAGCTAAAAAGTATTTGGTAAAAACTTAAAAATTAGATTAGTCAATAATTTTTGACAAAGCTACGGCCAAAAGGCCAGTTTTAATTTTTAGATTATGTAGAAATCTACATGATTTTTAATGAATAACTCATAATGGCTAAAATACCTAACTTACAAGTAAAAATGTCATACATTTAATTGAATTTATTTTCATATCAATTTTTTTAAAAAAAGTATTAATATATTTAAATCATAATTGACTAAAATACTCTTTATATTAATTATTTTAAAGTAACCAAATTGATTCTTTATTGAAATTTTAAATTCGGATTAATATAAAATAAATTTAATTGAGTAACTAATTTAATTGAGTTTATTTTCATATCAATTTTTAAAAAAAAAAAAATATTAATATCTTTAGTATGTACAAATATACATAATTGTAAAAAATATTAATAAGCTCTTTCTATAAATATGTCGAATTGTATAATGATATTTATTTTGGTCATTTTATATTTACACAATAATTCAGTCATATAGTTTACCAAATACTTTAGTATAGTTTTTTCAAGTCGTAGTACTTTAAAATTACAGTTTACCAAACACTCTGCTACTTTATGTTACATCGGATTTTTCCTTAAGTACAGCTAAAAGTATTTCCTTAAAATCTAAAGCTCTACCAAACTAGCCCCAAATCTTAATATATGGATGTTTTACCTATTCTGGTTTGGCAGCCTGGTTCTTGTGCAATTCATTCCTTAGACCATCTCTAATGCATTATACTAAAATGATATGCTAATGCTAAATTTGATATGACGTATTAAATTTAGCTTGCACTTTTTGAATTTTGCTCCAATGCATATATGCTAAAAGAAATACTATTTTGTATTTTAAACATTAACTTCATGTATAAAATATACTTTTTTCTACTATATACTCTTATTATTTTATCATTTAATTACTAATCATAAAACTTAACTTTATCTACCAATTTAGAAGTACTCATATTCTATATAATAAACAAATTAGTCAATGCAAAAAATATATATTCTCCTATTAATTATAATTGATTGTAATTTAGTAAGAATAAACTTGTAAATAAAATTTAATGAAAAAATAAATACATTGAATCTTGATAATATAGTGAAACACATGAATATTTTATATATAAAATAGTGACAATATTGTAAATAATAATACTATTAAAATTTAGCATGTGCTATACTTTATACTATATTTAGCACAACAAATAGCACATGTTAAAAAGTATGCCAAATATAACGCACAATTAGAAAGTCATTTCTCACGTAAATGCTAAAATTTAACATTAGCACGACATTTACCATATCTATTAGAGATGTTCTATGTTGAGCATTTATGAGAATGTCAATTTGGAGTATGGGGATTTATTGTCAAAATATTGTTGATCATATATCATTTTGCATTAGAAAGAAGCAGTTAACCTATTTTCTTTTATTATATTTTTTATCCTATGATTTCCAAGGCCTATATCTTAAGTTTGATATTAATGTCTATAAAAAAAGCATGTTTTCTTGTGCAATATTTGCATTTTATTCTCTGTCATGATACTGTTTGTTTGTTCAACAATAGTGCTTTTTTTTTTAATAAAATGCACAATTAAATGCTGTTTCATTATATACTCTTTGTTTTTTCAACAATAGTGCTTCTCTTCTCTTTCTTATTAATAATGCTTTGTTATTGAATATGATATTTTATGACACTCCATTCACAATTGGTATTAGTAGTTATGTAAGTGTAAGTGTATTTGAAAAATAATTTGGAAATTTTAACTATAAAATGAATGATTACAGAAAAATTTTCTCTAAATTTTCAGCTCTAGAAACCCTAAAAAAAATAAATAATATATTTCTCCTTCTCTTATAATCTTTTTGTTCAGTTTATTTTTTCCTAAGTATATTTCAGATGCTACAATGTACTTTTTATATATATTTTTGTCAGAAATTTAACATCAGGTTACAATTTAGACAATTCAAAAATTAAATTACTACAAATCAGAAAATTTTATAGGCTTAATTTCCACAATTCAAACTTTGAAGACTAAATTTTCACCTATTGAATAGTTCAAAGAACATTTTGTGTCACAAACCCTAAAAAGAAACTGATTAGCCAAAGGGGGGAAAAAAAAAAAAAAAGAAACGAAAATAATAAAGAGTTAGAAAAAAGCCACAATGACAAATTTGAAGTTTGAGGACCAATAGGTGACTTTTCTAATAGCTTAGGAGTAATAGGTCAAGAACATAAGAAATAATAGGTCAAGAACATAAGAAGCCTGGTTAAGAAAAAATAAAAAGAAAGCGACCCTTCACTCACTCACTCTCTCTCTCCCTTTCTCTCTCTCTCTCTCACTCTCGAACCCGTCAACAACAGTAATGAAAAGCTTAAAACCCTCCTCGTGTTCTGAAAGAGTCTGCCACTGCCGCTGCCACTGCGACTTCCTTTTCCTGGCTGTCACTATCCCACTCTTAAAAAAGGCTTTTTCTTTTCCTTTCCTTTCCTTTTCCTTTTCCCATATCTATAATATCTTCTCTTTCACCTCTACCCCCAAAAAACCGCAGTTGCAGTACTTATACTTCTAACTTTGTCACTTCTTTCGCTTTCAACCTCCCAAAGTCACAGTGGGTTTTTCTCCAACCCACCTCCATTTTCAGCTTCTTCTTTCTGCTTCTTGAATTAATCCAAAAGCCAATCACCATTTTCTGCGTTCTTTTTTTTTTCTTTTTTACAAATTAGGTTTAATCCCTCTCTGCATTCTCTGGCCTCGTCTACTTCTTCTATATTCCCGGCTCAAGCCTTCATGGAGTCTATAGAGCCTCAGAACAAGTTAGTGAGTTTTTTCTTGCACAATTTCTTTTATATATATATATATATATTCCTATTTTTGGGGTTGGTTCTTACTCTGTTTTCTTGAAACCTTTCTTGGGTTTATTATTTTTTCACTGTTTGATCGAACTTTCCTTTTGGAGATCTCTCGCAATAACAGGCATGGTAGCAAAGACCCGGATTTCTCTTTCCGGAAATTCCCTTCTGTTTCTCAGGTAAAAGAAAAAGAAACAAACCCGTTAAAGACATATATATGTATATATATTTATGCGCACAAATAGATATATATATATATCTCCGTTTTCATTTTTCTCTGTTTTCTTTATTACGAAACAGATTATAGGAGAGCTTAGAGAACTATGGAGCTTGGCGCTACCGATAACGGCTATGAACCTGCTCGTCTTCTTCCGGGCCGCCGTCTCTGTCTTCTTCTTGGGCCGACTCGGAAGCCTCGAACTCGCCGGGGGAGCCCTCTCTCTGGGCTTCACCAACATCACGGGTTACTCCGTCCTAATGGGCCTCGCCTCTGGCCTCGAACCCGTCTGCAGTCAAGCCTACGGGACCAAGAACTGGGCCCTGCTCGCCATCTCCTTCCAGCGAATGGTCCTGATCCTCTTCGCGGCCGCCATACCCATCAGCCTCCTCTGGCTAAACCTTGAGAGAATCATGGTCGGCATGGGCCAGGACCGGGCCATAACGTCAATGGCGGCCACCTACTGCCTCTACTCTCTCCCGGACCTTTTGACAAACACCTTGCTCCAGCCCCTGAGGGTGTTCCTCCGGTCGCAGCAGGCGGCGAAGCCTATGATGTACTGCACCATGGCGGCGGTTGCCCTCCACGCGCCGCTGAACGTGGTGATGGTGCGGGTGCTCGGGCTCGGCGTCGGCGGGGTGGCGGCGGCGTCTGTGTTGACGAACCTGAACATGGCGGCGCTGATGGCGGGGTGGTACCTGAGGTGGGGGAAGGGGAGGGAGATGATGACGTGGAGGGCGGGGATTGGCGAGGTGTGTGGTGGGATGGGCCCACTGCTGAAGCTGGCGGTGCCGAGCTGCCTGGGGATATGCTTGGAGTGGTGGTGGTATGAGATCGTGACGGTCATGGCTGGGTACTTGCCGAATCCAACACTGGCTGTTGCTGCCACTGGGATTCTCATTCAGACCACTAGCATGATGTACACTGTTCCCTTGGCCCTTTCTGGCTGTGTCTCCACCCGGGTATGTCTTCTGGTGCAAACCCACCATACTTTTCCTCCTTTTTTTTTCACTTTTTAAATCTTTAAATAAAGAGAATAATGATAATAGTACTATAACGAATTTAATATATAAAGGCTAGAGCAATAGTGCTACACTGTTCCAAATGTCTAACAATTGCCACCTTGGGTGTAATGTTGCCTTTGGACATGGACTTTAATTCTAATCTTATATGAATACGTTAAAAGGAGTGCTAGGATCACTATAGTTCTTACTTTCTTGTTGAGATATTTGAATTTTATTATGCATTGTTATATCATTAAAATATCAGATGTTTTAGTATAATTTTCGTGTCAAATGAAAGAGAATAGAAAGTGGTCATAACATTTTCGATAAGGTTATATAGTATATGAATCTTAAGTAAATGGTGCTATGCAGGGATAGTGGCGACAATGTTAAAGTCTCATATATATATATATATAGTATAATAACTCATTTGTTTTGTTATGATGAGGTGAAGTTTAGTAGTTATCTCTTTCTTTCTTGCTTTAAGAAAAAGGAAAAATGAAATTTAAAACTATATTAAGCTGAAATCATGTCGTATCAAAATACTGTTCTGGATTAAATTCTAGGTATACTTGTAACCTTGCTAAAGCATGTTCTTAGTTCTTAATGTAGTGTCCCTCCAACACTTCAAACTAAACGATATAAATTAGTGTGTACGTATAATGTATGACTGGTGTCCAGCTAAGATTGTACAACAAGAAAACTACTAAAAATTATGCTTAATAGTTAATACCACTACTAAATATAAGTAGTCACGTTATTAATTGAATATGTCAGTATGACTATCTTTCTTTTGCTTTTTTTTAGTCTTACCATATCTTAATACTTTCCACAATTTATTATCTTGTTCGAATATTGGTAGCTATTCCTCATATATATATATATATATATAATACATATTTCTCTTATTGAATTGTATTTTTATTTATTTTCGCTTGAAAATTGTAATGGATTCACACAAATTGGTATTATAGTACCAATCGTACCACGCGGTACTATGGTATACTTTTGTTTTTTTTAAAAAAATATAAATTATTGATGTGACATTTATGCACTACACTAAGAATATAAGATCCGTCCAAAACAAAAAGAGTGCAGGGATACATCAACACTCTCTACAGTTCATTTAACTTTGTTAGAAAGCACCAATTCCATGAGCGTGCGAGGCAGGTGTTTTAAGCAAACATAAAGTACCAAACAAAACAGAATTTCCCACTAATATTTCATTCACGGAATTGGGACCTAATCTGAAAAGAATGGACTTAAATTACATTTCTCACACACACAACAAATATGCTTATACTTTATTTGTAGAAGAAACATATTGAATTAAATGAAAGAGAAGGTTACTAATTATTCAAAACTATCATTATGCAGGTTGGGAATGAGCTTGGAGCTGGCAATCCATACAAGGCCAAGCTAGCTGCCACGGTTGCACTAGGATGTGCTTTCTTGATTGGCTTCATCAACGTCACATGGACAGTGATCTTGAGAGAAAGATGGGCCGGGCTTTTCACGAAGGACGTCCTTGTACAGGCCTTGGTTGCTTCGGTTATGCCGATCATGGGCCTTTGTGAGCTAGGGAACTGCCCGCAAACAACGGGCTGCGGCATTCTCCGGGGCACGGCTAGGCCCGTGGTGGCCGCTAGGGTCAACTTGGCCTCATTTTACTTTGTCGGTACGCCCGTTGCTGTTGGGCTAGCCTTTGGGCTTAAGGTTGGCTTTGCTGGTCTGTGGTTTGGCCTCCTGTCGGCCCAGCTCGCCTGTGTTGTCCCTATTCTATATGTTGTGCTTCTACGTACGGATTGGGAGGCTGAGGCTTCGAAGGCCCAAGAGCTAGCTGGGTTGGAAATGAGTACCTGCATTGGAATGAGGGATACAAACCATGAAGGAGATGAAGAAAGCAGAGGCTTTCTGGTTCATGGAAATGGTAACATGGATGATGTTTTCTGGACACAATGAACCAGAAATGTTAAGCGCATCACTAACAGTGTTGAGCACTACAAATTTTGACGCCATTTGCACACTGCTGTGTAATAATATTTTACGTCTTTACGGGTCTAATTGACGCTGTTATATGGCAGAAAGTGATTAGGTTGAAAATCGATGGTGCTACGTTGTAACTAAACTTGGAATACGATATAATCCCAATGAAGCTTTTGTTTTAGTTTTCACTAACAACGTTAAAGCACTACATATTTTGAGGCCATTTAACCACTGCTATGTGAATAAAAGAGTGTGTTGCGGATTATTAGTTAGAAATTTTTAAATTTAAACGTGCTATCTTATCTTCTTTTTTTTTTTTTCTCTAACTATCTGGTTCTAGATATTGTATATATTTAAATTTCAAGTGTCCTAGAGTTTAGGATTAGCTAGCGCCTGGCTGTATTCATTTTTTCCTGATTTCTTGTATATAGTTATTATCTAATATGTCTATAAATAGTCTGTAAACCATCCTGATATTTTAAAATCGGATTCAATAATAATAATCCCTCCGATTACATAGTATCAGAGCTTCTCTCTGATCTAAAAAAAAAAAAAATTAACACTAAACACTTCAAACTTTGGGCATGGCTAAGACTAGCGATCCCAATTCTAAAGATGATATCTCTGAGACATCATCTAATCCTGTAACAAATCAGGATGTAGCTATTGCACCTCTCAGCACTGAAAATACCTCTCTTCAGATAACCCTACACAAGCTCAATGGTAGTAACTTTCTGCAGTGGTCTCAATTCGTTACTTTATTTCTCCGAGGCAAAGGACGACTCGGATATCTCACTGGTGCAACTCAAGCGCCAAACTCCAGTGATCCAACATTTCAAAAGTGGGAGTCTGAAAACTCTATGGTGATGGCGTGGTTGACCAATTCCATGGAAGACGAAATCGGGCGTACCTATCTCTTTCTGACAACTGCCAAAGAAGTCTGGGATGCAGTCAAAGAAACTTTTTCTGACCTGGGTAACTCAGCATAAATTTTTGAGATAAAATCTCAATTACGTGATCAAAAACAAGGGTCCCTGAATGTGACTCAATACTACAGTATTCTACACAACCTGTGGCAGGAGTTGGATTTGTTTTACGACTCAAATTGGCATTGTCCTGAGGATGCCATAAGATACAAGAAGATGCTGGAAAAAGAGCGCTTGTTCGATTTTCTGCAAGGGCTGAACAAGGAGTTAGACGAAGTGCGAGGTCGTATACTTGGGAAGAACCCTCTTCCATCATTGAGGGAGGCTTTTGCAGAAGTCAGACGAGAAGAAAGTCGGAAGCGGGTCATGCTCGGATCAATTAAGGAGCCTGAAGTTGAATGTTCAGCACTGTTCACTAAAAAAACAGAACAACCAGGAGATAACCGGGGCAATTGCAGAGGAGATAGACCATGGTGTGATCATTGTCGCAAGAAGGGACATACTCGTGATACTTGCTGGAAGCTTCACGGCAAGCCTGCTGACTGGAAGCCTAGCCGTCAACCAGAAGCAAAAGGAATGTCAGTTGAAAAATCTGGACAGCTTCCCTTTACTGCTGAACAAATTGAGCAGCTGCAGCGCCTTATCAATCCAAGTCAGCAATCTGAGAACCCACCTCCCACACCAACCTGTACTGTAGCTTATACAGGTAATCTTCCAACAGCCTTCAGTGTTCAAACTTATGGAGACAGCCCCTGGATAGTTGACTCAGGGGCCTCGGACCATATGACAGGATTCTCCCATATGTTTTCTAGTTATACACCATGTCCAGGTAACTTTAAAGTTCGAATAGCAGATGGCTCCTTGTCTACTGTTGCTGGAAAATGATCAATCAGAATTTCCGAGTTTCTCACACTTTTCAATGTCTTACATGTCCCAAAATTGTCATGCAATCTTCTATCTATTAGTAAATTGACCAAAGATTGCCACTGTCTAGCTAAGTTTTTTCCAACCTATTGTGAATTTCAGGATCTACCCTCGGGGAGGACGATTGGGAATGCGAAGGAATGTGAGGGGCTGTACTACTTTGTGAATAAAGACCGCGTGAATGGACAAGCTCAAGTTACTCAGTGTGAATCTTTTTCTGTTTCTAGTGAAATAATGTTGTGGCACAATAGGCTAGGCCACCCCAGTTTTCCTTATTTGAAAAACTTGTTTCCCTTGCTGTTTCAAAATAAAGATTTGAGCTCATTCCGTTGTGAAATTTGTCAATTGGCTAAGCAAACTCGTGTTCCATTTCGTGCACGCCCTTATAAACATTCAAAGCCTTTTTCTTTAATTCATAGTGACATATGGGGTCCATCAAAAATCCATAATCTTACAAATACTAGGTGGTTCATTACATTTATAGATGACCACACTAGGACAACTTGGGTATATCTACTAAAGGAAAAGTCTGATGCAGAATCTACCTTTAAACAATTCCACTCAATGATAAAAACCCAGTTTCAAACTGATGTCCAAATTCTTCGTACTGATAATGGAACTGAGTATTTTAATCTCATCTTAGGAGATTATCTATCACAACAAGGAATCATTCATCAAAGTTCTTGCATTGGGTCACCACAACAAAATGGGGTTGCAGAACGTAAAAATCGTCACCTATTAGAAGTTGCCAGGGCAATAATGTTCACTACCCATGTTCTAAAACAATACTGGGGGGAAGCCATTCTCACAGCATCATACCTAATCAATCGAATGCCTTCTAGAATTTTAAAGTTTCAAACTCCTCTTAGTGTTCTACTCACAAAATATCCACAAACACATCTGTTCACTACAAATATCTCACTCAAAACATTTGGTTGCACATCCTTTGTTTACATCCCTAGTCATCAGCGTAATAAATTTTCTCCTAGAGCAATTAAGTGTATTTTTCTAGGATACTCACCTACCAAAAAAAGTTACAAATGTTATAATCCAATCACAAAAAAAATGTATATCACTATGGATGTGACCTTTTTTGAACAGCAACCGTTTTATCCTACTACTGCTCTTCAGGGGGAGAATGTGAGTGAAGATCATTTATGGGAACTATCCATCGAGTCTCAGCCTATTAATCAACCTCAACATATTGTTACTATCGAGTCCAGTCCAAAAAAAATGGTCAAATTCAGCCAAAGTCACCACCAACAGTTACAGAAACAGCAAAAGATTCACAACCTGACCAACCAACTGAGCTCCGTGTTTATTCTCGGCGACAGAATAAAACTCAAGAGGTACAACCACTTACAGACCTAGCTGAACCAGAATCTGAACCAAGGGAAGATCACCAAGTTATTCAAGGTATGGAAAATTGTTCTCCCATTAACTCATCTGGTCCTTTAACTAGTGCATCTGATTTACCTATTGCAAAGCGGAAGGGAGTTCGAAACTGCACCAAACATCCGATTTATAATTTCATGTCCTATGGTCGATTATCTCCAACCTTTCAAGCTTTTATTTCTAATATGACCGGTGCTATTATTCCCAAAAATATTCAGGAAGCACTTGCTTCTGAAAAATGGAAGAGAGCTATAGAGGATGAAATGGGAGCACTAAAGAAGAATGGAACGTGGGAGTTGGTGCCAAAACCTCAAAACAAGAACACAGTTGGCTGCAAGTGGGTTTTCACAATAAAATATAAAGCTGATGGGAGTATTGATCGTTACAAGGCAAGGCTCGTAGCTAAAGGATTTACTCAGACTTATGGAGTGGATTATCTCGAAACCTTTGCACCAGTTGCAAAACTCAACACAGTAAGAATCTTGTTATCTCTTGCTGCAAATTTAGATTGGTCACTTAACCAACTAGATATAAAAAATGCATTTCTAAATGGCGATTTAGAAGAGGAAGTGTACATGGATGTACCCCTTGGTTTCAGCAACAAAAATAACTCAGGTATGGTGTGTCGCTTAAAAAAATCACTCTATGGTCTAAAGCAGTCGCCGAGAGCCTGGTTCGATAGATTTGGGAAAGTTCTAAAGCAGTGTGGTTATGACCAGGGACAATCAGATCATACGATGTTCTATAAGAAGTCCACAATAGGAAAAATTGCCATCTTAATTGTCTACGTTGATGATATTATAGTAACTAGAGATGACAATGAGGAGATGGAGAGGTTAAAAAGAAAACTGGCACAAGAATTTGAGATCAAAGACCTCGGTCAACTGAGATATTTTTTGGGCATGGAAGTGGCAAGGACTCGAAGAGGGATACTAGTTTCTCAAAGAAAGTATGTGCTGGACCTTTTAAAAGAAACGGGGATGCTTGGCTGCAAACCTGCAGCAACACCAGTGGAACTTAACCAGAAACTTGAAGCTGATGAGAAGGGAACACCCGTAGAGAGGGGGAGATATCAAAGGTTGGTTGGGAAGTTAATCTACCTTTCCCATACTAGACCTGATATTGCATTTGCGGTAAGCATAGTGAGTCAATTTATGCATTCTCCACGAGAAGCACATATGGAAGCTGTATACAGAATTCTTCGCTACTTGAAAATGACACCAGGAAAGGGATTGTTCTTTAAAAAGGGAGAAAACAGGATGGTAGAAGCCTTTACTGATGCTGATTATGCTGGAAATATATACGATAGAAGGTCTACTTCAGGCTACTGTACTAAAGTTTGGGGAAATTTGGTGACCTGGAGGAGTAAAAAACAAACTGTAGTAGCTCGAAGTAGTGCTGAAGCAGAGTTCAGGGCATTGGCACATGGTACTTGCGAATTGATGTGGATCAACAGAGTGTTAAAAGAATTGAATATACAAGAAAGTTCTCCTATGAAACTCTACTGTGATAACAAAGCTGCTATAAGCATAGCACATAATCCTGTCCATCATGATAGAACTAAACACGTAGAAGTGGACCGTCATTTCATCAAGGAAAAGATTGAGAGTGGCGTTATTTGCATGTTGTATATTCCTACAGGACAACAAGTTTCAGACATCCTAACTAAAGGTCTACCTGGACATAAATTTGAAGAATTTGTAAGCAAGCTGGGCATGCTGGACATCTATGCCTCAGCTTGAGGGGGAGTGTTGCGGATTATTAGTTAGAAATTTTTAAATTTAAACGTGCTATCTTATCTTCTTTTTTTTTTCTCTAGATATCTGGTTCTAGATATTGTATATATTTAAATTTCAAGTGTCCTAGAGTTTAGGATTAGCTGGCGCCTGGCTGTATTCATTTTTTCCTGATTTCTTGTATATAGTTATTATCTAATATGTCTACAAATAGTCTGTAAACCATCCTGATATTTTAAAATCGGATTCAATAATAATAATCCCTCCGATTACAGAGTGGGACTAGGCAAGTCAACTTGATATGATATTGACTCGAGTTGACCCAATTAATTAATTTTTAATTATAATGTATTATGAAATATCAAATAATTAATTTATTGAAATCTATTTTTTAAATGAATTACTTGTAGATAGAATGAAAAGTATAAAACTAATGAGCTAACTAAGGTTAATAGAAAAAAAACTGAGTAAACTAATAATTATATTGTTTAAATATATTATCATACATTGATGATAATGTTTTAATTAGACACTTGACATGTGGGTCAATTCGAAACCAACATGATTTCATTAGGACACAATACGACACAAATTAGGTTGTTGCAAAACTTGGGTCAACTCGAAACCAACATGATTTCATCATGACACAATACTGACACAAATTAGGTTATAGCAAAACTTGGAATTTATACGTATGGTATAATGTTATTAGGTTGAAAACCGACGCCGACATTGTTGTAGCAAAACTTGGAATTAAGTATTCTTAACCAGGTTTTGAGCCGAGATATTTTGAAAGAAGTTGGGTTTACTAGGTACTTTTGGGTGCGTTTGGTATAGGATTCGACTCCTATTCTACAAATTCGAAAACAGCTTTCACGAAGAAAGTTGGAAAGATAAAACTAACTTTCTTCATGAAAGCTGTTTCTGGATTTGTAGAATAAGATTTGAATCTTATACCAAATGCACCCTTTCTTTTTTGGAATCTAGTTTCTTTTCTTTTTCTTAATCAAACTAATGCAAATTTCAGTCTATTGTCCGTACAACTAGCAGCTCTTGACAAAACTATTATATGAATCTACTGCAAGTAGAATTTGGACCAAGGGTTGAGAGGTAATGAAGTTGAAGCTTCTATTTCTTTTTTATTTGTACGTTCACAAAAACAGCTTGCTAACTATTAGTGTTCCCTTAGACGATAAAACACCGACACCAACTTGGTGTGGAACCGAATAGAAGAAATGAAAAGTAATTTATCAAAAAAGAAAAATGAAAAGTAATGAAGGATTCAGTACAGTAGGAATAAATTAAGATCTAATCAAAGAACTTTCAACTGAAGGTCCGCATGGCCAACCCGACTTTTGTGCCTTTCAAAGAGTTGTTGAAGTTGTTCAACGAACTGAGCATGCACTTCGGAGACCTGAAAATTATCAAAGTCCCAAAAAAACAAAAAAAAAAAAGAGTCAAATATTTGACAATTTTAGCCATCCCTTCTTGAGATTTGCATTTGTTATAAGTCAAATTTGCTCAAGCCGCATGCAATGACCAACTACTTCATTTGTGGATGGTCAAGAGTCCCATAGCCACTTGAAGCATTCATTCAGCCATGGTGCAGCGGTGGGAGTTCTCATGACCAAGAATAATAATTTACTACAATCTTTTACCGTAGTGAATTGAAAGTCTACATGATCAAAGCATGAATTTAAAAATTAAGATCTTATGTAGGATCCATACCTCTTCCATGGTGGGTTGTGGAGTTTTCTTGAGTTCAATTGGTTTGCCCACCACCACATGCATTGGACGTCTGTAGGGTAAAGGAGATCTGCAAAAGAATAAGCACCATTATGGAGGTTGCAAAAACTTCAGGAAACTACCGTTTATAATTACTACATATCATAAATTGAGATACTGTCTTTGAATGAGTAACAGAAGCTCGCAGTCAGAGATTTCCGCGTTAATTACGCATCAATTTCTTGCTTATGTTTCCCCTACAGAATTTTACCACTACAGAATTTTTTGCATATGTTTCCCCTACAGAATTTTTTGCTTATGTTTCCCTTGTAGAATTTTACCACTCATCTTTCCCAGGTAATATTTCTGCGGAACATTGCTTCCTTTTTCCACTATCCAAAGAAAAATGCGCAAAAGTAATAATATGCTAACCCAATTATACTTCAAGAAAACAAGACTAGTCATTTCTATGGAAGGAATAAGTTCATTTTCAACATACTTTTTTGACGAGGATTTTGGGCAACAGGGAAACGCTGATTTGGCAAATCAGAATGTCAGACATGAGGTACAAGAGCTTATCACATAAATAAGGTATACTTTGGGCCATTGAAGAATGGAAGAACCCTTTTCATAGTAGGATTGGCGGGTTTATGCTCACGAATGATTTGCTTCTAACCTACAAAGCATCTGTTTTACATACTACACCATAAGTTTGAGTAGATGGATAGCTACCTAAAACCTATAACCTTAAATAATTATACACCTTGAAAAGGCTCAAACTATCAAAAAGTTACACTTCCATTTGTATTGAATGCAAGGAAATTACTTGTTGACGTAGGATAGCCCATAAGCCACTACCTGGGCTCAGCCATAGAAGCCCACAGCCCAAGGCCCATTACCTGAGCGTAGTATAGCCCTAATTAACTTTGTATCAGTTATCCATTGTTAGTCACTAGGTAGTATCCTATTCGCTTACCATCCTATTTGTTGTTTGCTAGAATAGTCCTTTAATTTAATCACAAGTTTTATTTGCTTCCCGTTTCTATTTTTTTCCTATTTCTAGCTTACGATTATCTATTTAAAGATTTGTTTTTCATTCCCTGTAATCAGATTTTATCTTCAAATTTATCAATAATACATTGTACTTGTTTTCTTCAATCTTTTTTCGATTGTTCTCCCGTTTCAATTCAACATTTCGCTGCACCACTTGCCTAATAAACACACTAAAAATGAAACTGTAAAGAGATCGAAAAATTCAGGCAGAAGCAAAGTATGGAAAAGAATACAAAAAGTAAATAAATATATAAGAGAGTAAAAGAGTTATAGTGACAAACAAGTCGAAAACACAAAGTTTGATACATACCCGAAAATTCCCCAGAAGAAAATAGGGGTAAACTTGATAGCCCTAGAAAACTTCAGAAACAACTTGCCACTTGGCTTCCACCACTTGTAGACATTTGACTGAACCACAGGTCCACAATCAGAATATTAAGAGAGAGAGAGAGAAGGAAAGCTTGAACTTAATTTTAGAGAAAGTAAATGCTACAAGCCTAAACGAATTAGTTAACAGCCAAATCTTACACAATGGAAATTTCAGACGTGAATCTCTGTAAAATTTCACTATCAGCTAAAGGCGGTGAAATGGAGCAAACAACAAATCTAATATAGATAGAGAAAGGCTACAATGAGAATTGAAGCCAAATTCCCTCTAGATGTCCTAAAGGGTAAAAGATAAGAATAGCACAATTACCTGACCAAAGCAGAAAATGGGAACCAGGGGTAGGCCCATCTCCATTGCTATGCGAACAAATCCTCTTCTAGACTTCAGGAAGGCGATCTACAAAATAAGAAACTTATAGTATTTGCAATAGAACCACAAAATAGCAGCACTAACATCCTCCCTCTGATTCTTTCTGGGCGTCAGATTGAGTCAAGAGAGTGTGGAGAGAGAGAACAATCATGAAGGGAATGGCATACTCCTTTCGTGTGTGTATGAGAGAGAGAGAGAGAGAGAGAGAGAGAGAGAGAGAGAGCACTAACAACGTGATAGAATTATTCTGCAATCAACAATAGGAAAGCATTTGTATACCTAAATTACTACTAAACCAAAACACTGCCCCCTCAGCCCCTGATACCCTTTTGGCCAATACAGTAACAAGCGAAGGTAACGGGAGATCTTTTGTCACACCTCACATATTAGAAGGAGAGAAGAAATATCTTGCTACTTACTTTTTATTAAGCAGGGTTTGTTAATGCGAAGGCATCCAGTTTTCCACCAAATGCAAATTAGAAACTAGAAGAAGACTCTAATGAAAGCTAAAGAATGAACGTCATTTAATTTGTGACACTAAATTAGATACTTTAATTAAATTGGAGGTCTAGTTGTGCTGAAGTTTTCTGTATACTATTGTCTTTTTTATTTGTTTTGTCATTTGAAACCTCACCTACAACTTGTTAAGCCTAACATAAAAGCCAGCAAGGAGCTACATTCTGATTTGTTTCCTACTTGAGCTAACTTAAAAGGACAGCATCACCAACAGTTTAAAGCACTTCACTACACTTGACATATTTATATAATACAGTGAAATAAACTTGTAGCATTTATATCCAAAGGGCTGCAGACAAATTACCAGTATTTGAAAATGTAAGATTAACAAACCTCAGAACCATGTTGCATATGAAATGTCTCTTGCACTCCACCAGGCACAATGATGCAACTATAACCAGTAGCTAAGAGGGACAGAAAGTTTTTCTTTGTTGCTGGTGCAAGACCCAACCATGTCCATATATGCCTCAAGAATGGTGTATAGAAAACCTAAGCATTATTTCCAGATAACAATAAGAGAGCGAGTAAATTGTAAAAGTAGCTTGCTGAACTGAATAAATCTGCATAGAGTAAGTCTTACGGCACTGCTTGCAAGGACCTTTATTTTTGGGAGAGGCATGAAACCAGTAAGGTCAGCTAGTGCAACAACACCAATCGGCAAAACAGAATGAGGTTCGTAACCAAAGACTGCATGAAGCACAAGCAATCTAAACAAAATGAAGACTCAACAAGAAATTGCAAAATCACTGGCTCGGCGACTGCTTTACGTTCATCAAAAAAAGTAAAACTTGTTACCAATTTCAACAAAAAAATAAACCAAAACTATAAAAGAAGCCAAAGCACAATCATGCAAGCAATGAAGAAAACCCAAGAGATGGTGACAGCTTAGCACGTTTTATAAGTTTTAATGAATTAATGAGGAAAAAAGAATATCATAAGAAAAAGTAGCAAATACATTAAGGATGGAAAAGCAAAAAAAATTTAAGCTATTACTAACCATAAGCACGGTTGGGATCGAAGGCCTGTAGATCCTCTACGTGAAGGGTTATGGGGAAGTAAGCACACGCATGCTTACAGATGAACCTGCAATGGATTAATCAATCACTATTATAAATAAACTAAATAATATGGATAAATTATGAGCAAAAGCAATTACCTTGACAATCTTCGGCCGCTTTTGCTTTTATCATCCACTGGAATGATGATGAGGACAAGGAGAAAAGCCAAGACCCTACATCGAAAAAGAAGGCATTATTATTGTAGACAAAGCTTTTTTTCTCTTTTCTAAACAAAAGAATAAGAGAAGAAAAAAGCACGAACAGCAGAGAGTAGGAAAGAGGAAGGAAGAAAAAGGAGAAGAGGAGCAGAGCCACGTTGAAATGAATGGCGCCCAGCCATATAGCCATGGCTACCACTGTTTTCAATACAGCTACCAAACCCAACTTTTGACTCTCACAACCTCCGAACATCATTAGTTGCCTTTCTTCTTCTTCTTCTTTTTCTTCCTTAGGATTCCCATTGCCATCAAAGGCCTTCCTCTTCTCCTTCTCATCCAACTCCAACATCGCTTCTCTTCTGAAGTTCTGATTATTGATCAAAACAAATAAATAAAAGAATTATAAGAATAACCACTCATCAATATCAATGCACCATTGCCCTCTTCCATTACTGGACTCTCCATCTTGCACTCTCTAGTCCAGACTCATCTCCACCATTTTATTTTTCTTTTCTGAACACGACTATTCTTTTCTTTCCTCCATCTCTAAAATGTCTTATCCTCTAAATAATTGTTGGAAAAATTATATTGACACCCCTTATTTACATAAAACTGTACTGATACTCAATAGGAAAAGAATAATACTTACATTGACAGCTACAAAGTTGACTAAAATTTTAGTTTTGACTTAAATTTTAATCAAATTATGAAATGTCTATATTTTTCTCCAGAGAAAATCAATTTTTCAAAGTAAATTCAATCAGTACATCATAGATTTGGGGAAGCTTTCTTTCACCCTACAAAGTTCATTATCTACCTCAATAGCATACAGTGCTACATCATAAATATTATGACAAATAGAACTCGAAATGATCAACCTACAATCATAGATGATAAAGTACAAATCAATCTATGAGTTTAAACCACTTAGAAACACTCACAATGTTCACCATACCGTAAAAACGGGGTCAATGACTTCACCATTACTATGAAGACATTGTGAGTGCCAACCTTGTGTAGCACGGGCTGCAGCATCCTTTCGAGCTTTACCTGATCTTAAAGCCTGATACAAAGAATCGATAGGGATTGAGATATCTATATATACATATAGATATGCATATCATTTTATGGAATTTCAGGTCTCAGACTCATGCAATAATAACTTCACATTTGATTAGTAAAAGGTTCCTTGATGCAATAGCAATCAAAGTCAAATAGCTCAGAACAAAAAACAAATACTACTAGTTTCTATACATGAGTTATAGTGTCTGTAAGCATGCCACGAAAAAGAATCCTTGACAAGTAACCACTAATAACAAACAATTGCCACTGGAGAAAAGAAAAGTACATGGACGTCTCTTTTTAAGTTTTCTTTTTGAGAAACAAAAGAGACAAAACTCAAAAGTAATACGTTAGTCACAATGTAACAATAATTTGAAAGATGCCATGCCAGTCTCGTGGAAGCACTGAATTTAAGTTGACAAATGTGGTAATCTTTTCTTTCTTCCCTCTTCTTTTGTTATCTTTTTCAATCCATAAGTTCACGTCTGGGATACATCACTAACATGGACGTAGACATTAGACTGACCTCAGTTTAAGACAAGGTAAAGATACTTTTATCTTGTCGATACCATGCTTCGAGTCTTTCAACCGACACACCATTAAGGCATAGGCTATGTGTAAGCACTACCAAGTAACATAAAATGTGGCAATTTTCATTTACCTTATTCTTCTTTTCTTCTCCATCTACAACATTCCCAACTTCAGGTTTCATATCAGAAGATTCAGAGAGAGGCAGTATAGGTTCATCGTGACTTGCAATTTCAGCATGCTCAATGTCTCCAATTTCAGTATGAGGCACTTCAGTTATGGCCTCTACAGTAGACTCAGTGATCGCCAGAGGACTAGCAGAAATGGTAGTGTTGTCATCCTGCTCCTGGGCTTGCTTATACAGAGACAAATCATCAATTTTGGTCTTGAAATTGATTGGTTTGACAAAGTGTTGTTCTTCGACTAATGGGTCTGGGGGAGGCAGAGAATCTTGGGTTGGTTTGAGCAAAATCGAGTCTGGATTTGTTGTGATATTATCATCAGGTTCATTAGGTGCTTCAGTTTCAATCTCTGTGTCTCGATGGCGAATTAGGGAATTTTCATTTTCAGTAGGGGCTGCAGTTTGCTGGGGTTCATTATCCAAAAGAGCAACCGGTATTTCTTGTCCAACATTGGCGTTCTCCTTGGAACCACTCATTTTACTTTTGGACAATGTTTCGGGATATTTTCCTGTAAAGCATTAGTTTCCTACTTAGAACAAAAGAGCTAACATAAAGTAAGAAAATATATAAAACTATATAAATTATGAAATCCCTTCTCTCCCACTTCAGACCAATACGCCAAGTGTCGAGGAAAAGACTGCCTCTCAGCAAGAATAAGTAAAGTATTAAAGCCTAAATGCATGTATATTACACTCAAAGATAAAGCCTAAATGCACGTATATTACACTAAAAGATAAAGCCTAAATCACGTATTAAAGCCTTACTATTAATCTTATTTCTTTCTAGTGTCTATATTTACTTGTTAGCACCTTAATTTTAGTCATTTATTTTTCCTGCAACTCCAGTTGCTCTAATTTGGTCCCTAGTATTTATTTTTCCAGCTATTTTAATTTTTGTTCCTTGAATTCTAGTAGTTCACATTGCAGTACTTTAAACTCGGCAATTCAATTTCTGCGATACCTGTATCCAGTTAGCTGGTCCTTCATTTTCTATATGCAGTAATTTCGAATCAGTACATATACATTCCAGCTCTTTACTTTCAAGCAGTTTTAATTCCAGCTCTTTAAATTTCAGTACCTACCATTCCTAACCTAACATATTATGCTTAGTTGTGCTTGAATAAACTAATTATCACAAGTTCACAACTAAAAGCAAATCAGAAAACATGGTCTAAAATTTAGGAATAGAAAATACACAAAAACAAAAAAAACTAACAAAACAAAAGCTAAAAACAAAGGGAACTTCAAACTGCACATTCACCACCTGTAGAGGTCCACTCTCAACTGGGGGAAACCAAACTCAACCCCACCCCACCAAAACCTATAAACCCTATTAAGTAGCCTTTTTCTTTGTCATTTTTGTTTCTAATACTATATTTATGTGTGAATATATATATAATATATATGTATATGAGTGTTCAAAACTACAAAAGTTGAATCCTAATAAGAAAGAATATTTGGTATAGGCACATATAATCAGTTTGTTTGGGATTTGATGAGTCGTATAGCCCTCTGCCTACATTAGAATTTCTCTAAGAGAGGACTAGTTCATTATTTCTTTGATTTAAGAAAGAAAAAAATATAAATACACAGACACATATGTATGTGTTTGAAATGTCAAGACTTTCATAAAATCCTTTAACTAATCTATGAGCCATTACTTGGCATTGTTATGATTAGCTTGTAATTCTTTAAAGGCAAGCCATATCAACCCGAATTCAAGGGTGTGGGCTGGTGGACCAACACCTCAAACTTGTAAACCATGATTTTGTGGAACATGGAGGATCACTGTATTCGAAAAGAAGAAGCCGGCTTGATTCAGTTAGTAAATTTTGACAAATTTGCATGACATTCTAGCGAGAACCCAAGGCCAGTCTTACAATATTCATAGTCTTGAGTGTGGTTGATTTTCATCTTTCTTGTCATGAAATGAGTGTTTTCATAAGCAAGTATCAATATTTTGACATGTTAATATCGGAAATTTTAGCATGAAAATGAAGTTTCATAACAATTCACAATTCAATTCATAGCCTATATCTTAAAATGAAATTTGCCTTTAGAAAAATTCCGCTAGATACTACTCTCAGTTTGAGCCATCAAAATCTAATCATCTGTCTCGTAATTGATTTACAAGCTCAAAACTTTTACGACATTGCCGATTTAAACTACAACTTCAAATCTTAAAGTCTCCACAACCTTGGCATATACTAACATATACATACACACACATAGATTACTGAGAAAAAAAAAAAAAAAAAAGTTGGAATTTGAAAGTGGAGAAAAACGCAGTAACGTACCTGGGTATCGGAGAATTAGAAATTAGAACCCTGATCCCCCTTTCTTTCTTTCTTTCTTTCTTTCTGATTATTATTATTATTATTTATTTGTGTTCTTGTTTTGTTAGTAACCAATATCTCTTTGATTTTTACGAAGTTGCAGCTGTCGACTTTCGTCACATGTTCCAGAAGTTCAGAATTCAGATTTTTGGAATTACAAATTACGAGTTACAATACACACGTTACAACACGCAAAACGACGTCGGTAAGTTAGCTTGGCAACTAGGTCCTTGGAAAATAAATATTTGCCTTTTAAGTCCTTCAATTTCTAATCGAAAATAGCAAAACATACTTCCTCGATTCAGGCAAAGTACGCGACTTAGCCCTAAATCTTAAAAATAACAAAATCTCTTTGACTTGATAAATTGGTATATATGTATGTATAAAGTCACCCTTTGGGACAGAGATAGGAATTTAATTTAGAGAAGTTAAAAGTTAATATGTTTCAATTTTAAGAATGGTATAACTCAAAATTTGAGAGACATACTTAAAATTTTACAAATTTAAGAATGACAAAAGTTAAATCTAGAAATAACAAATATTAATTTTAGAAAAAATTTACATATTATTTACAAAAAAAATAAAATTCAGGGAGACGATTATCCCTCTGACCCTCATATGGCTTCGCTCTCTTTATCTATCTACTTTCCCCGTACCTTTTTTTTATAATTTATATTTTAATTAAAAGTTACATTTAACTTCAACTTTTAAAAAGTTTGTTATTCTTTAACTAATTCTAAACGTAATTATCTTTCTTTTACACCTATACCTCTACATGTTCTCCATCACTTTCTCTTTCTTTATTTATTTTTTTTTCCTTTCTCTCAAACTCTCATCCACATATATTCACACCCCTCTTTCTCTTTTCTAGTTTATCTCTACCGGCCAAGAAACACAGGAGGATTATTCTCAATTACAAATTATTACAACAGAGAAACTCCTATAGTAGAAATTTTTTTTTAAATCCTTCTCTTGTGTTGATTCCTCCAAGCCCAATACAGTCAACACATAATTGGTCTTGATCTTTGAATTTTTTTATTTCCTCATAGAGAATTAAAGTAGATTAATTGTAACAAAGTTTGATGTTTTTGGCTTATAAAATTGAATTACACTGATCCATGTATATTTTACACATAACCCCATAAAATCATAGGTCTATGAGAATCAAAGTTTATTACCAATACTTATATAGCAATGAACCACATAACATGCATCCCAAATAGATAATTTCAGACTACTGGAAAAACAAGTTGCAAAAATAAAGCATGATTAAGGGGGAAAAAAAAAAAGAGAGGAGAAGCACATTAGGAGATGGAAAGAATAGAGTAGATGGAAGGTCTGGACAAAAGAAAAATAGAGGGGAGAAGGAAAAGGTGTGGGTGGAAACTGGAAAGAGAAACTGTTAATATTAATTTAGGCTAGTTTAGGAATAATAAAGAATATAAAAGTAATCACTAATTTTTTTAGAATAATTGAAATTATAATTATAAAGTAGAGTAGTGTGAGAGGAGTAGATAGAGGTGTAGTAATAAAACCACCCATACATATATAGGGCACCAATCTTGTAGGTTTTTTTTTTTTAAACATATCCATAAGTATTGCTTTGCCCAATTAAAAATCATCATGCATGTTTTTAAATGGTAAAAAATAGAGAAATAAAAAAAATAAATAATAGGTATTTATTACAAATTTACCTTAGAACAAGAGAAGGCTTAATAAAAAAACGGAAATGAAAAATAAAAAGAAAATCTTACTGAAGGGAGATCCTAGCTCCCCGTCAGAGTATTATCCATAAGAGATTAGAGTTGTAGAGAGGAGAAAACTTTCAAAAGAATAAAAATAAAAGCATTTTTATTTCAACTGGTAGTAAATTTGTTAATCAAAGAGGATAATTTTGTTATTTCAAAAAACATGGGATAAATCCATATTTCATCTAGACCGAATAATTACTTGGGTTTTGGATACTTATACCTACTTTTCAAAAAATATTACCAAATTTACGACCTTTTAAAAATAATAAAAATCCGTACGATCTTTTTATGGTATTTTTCTAAATACTTTGAAAGCTAGAAAATATGGTGGCATTTTAGTAAATAAGTCATCTTTTTTTTTTTTTTTCACAGGAAACTACAGAGGTTTCCTGGGAACCAATCTGGTTTAATTTGATTTCCTATAAGCGGAATATTCTGTAAGTAAGTAAAATCACAGGAAACCACAAAGGTTTCTTAGAAACTAATTTAGTTTCCTTTAGCCGAAAGTCCTGTATGTAAGTAAATCATATAAAAGCACAAAGGTTTCTTAGAAACCAGTTTGGTTTCCTTTAGCCGAATGTCCTATATATAAGTAAATCACATGAAACCACGAACATTTCTAGAAAATTATTGTGGTTTTTTTTTACAGAATGTCATGTAGATAAATAAATCACAGGAAATCAATAAGGTTTCCAGGAAACTAGTTTGGTAACAAAATAAATTCTCCAGTTTCCAATAATCAATTTACAAATTCACAGGAAATCAAAAAGGTTTCCAGGAAACTAGTTTGGTTTATGTATAGCAGAATTTCATTATGTAAGTAAATCACAGGAAACCATAAAAGTTTTTAAGAAACCAGTTTGGTTTCCTTTTTAGCAGAATGCTCTGTATGTAGGTAAATCTCAAGAAATCACAAAAGTTTCCTAGAAACCAGTTTAGTTTTCTTTTAGCAGAATTCCCTGTATATAAGTAAATCACAAGAAACCGAAAAGATTTCTAGGAAACTAATTTAGTTTATGTCTTGTAGAATGTCCTATATGTAAGCAAATAATAGGAAACCACAAAGATTTCTTGGAAATCAAACTAGTTTTCCTTTAGTAATAGAATGCCCTGTAGGTAAGTAAAACAAAAAAAACCACAAAGGTTTCTTGGAAACTAATTTGGTTTCTTTTTAGCGAATGTCCTGTATATAAGTAAATCACAGGAAACCATCCTTCTTAGCAGAATGTCTTGTATGTAAGTAAATTACTGAAAACTATAAAGATTTCCCAAAAATTAGTTTAGTTTCCTTTTAGTAGAATGCCATGTACATAAATAAATCAAAGGAAACCAAAAAAGTTTCCAAAAAACTAATTTAGTTTCTATGTAGTAGAATATCTTATATATAAGTGACTCACAGAAAACCATAAAGATTTCTTAGAAACTAGTTTGGTTTCCTATTAGTGGAATGTCCTGTACATAAGTAAATATGAAAATACAAAGATTTCTTGGAAACCAGTTTGGTTTCTTTTTAGCGGAATGCCATTACAGAAAATCACAAAGGGCCCGTTTGGTTCGCTTATTTGAATGTGTGTATTTGAATGGAAATTGTAGAATGTGTTATAATTGGAATGAGAGACATTTGAATGGAAAAAATAGTGGAATGTGTTGTAATTACAATGGGAGCATTGGAATGGACCATTCAAAAACACCTCATCCCTTCCATTCTCATTCAAGATACAAAAAAACCATTCCAATGGTTAACTTTTTGGATGGACCATTTGAATAGAAAAACTGAATTGTTGAAACAAACACACATTCTAAAAGATCATTTGAATGGAAAAACTGAATTGTTGAAACAAACACACATTCAAATAGATTTTCCATTCCAATGGAATGGAATGGTTGAAACAAACGGGGCCAAAGGTTTCTTGGAAACCAGTTTGGCTTCCTTTTAATGGAGTGCCCTGTATGTAAGCAGATCATAGGACACTACAAAAATTTCTTGGAAACTAATTTAGTTTCTTTTTGGCGGAATATCATGTACAAATAAAGCAATTAAATTTTTAGAACGAAATTTCAGACTAAAGCATCAGAAATTAATTAAACTAAATCGTTCATCTGCAAATTATGAATACATGACTACTTTTTTCAGATAAATAAACAAACCTAATGGGAAAATCGACCGACTTTCAATTCCAAAAATTTTTCCCAGCTATTAGGGACCTATGAAATTGAGGTCAAGCTCTTGGATTGGAAGAAGAGAAAGACCCAGCTAAGAAGGTCATGACAAATTAGAGCGATTAATTTCTCAGATATCAAATCAATACCACTCACGACTGAAATTAGAGAGCTTATGTCAACTGCCATTTTTGGGGTCTCGTAAAGCTTTTTCTAAATCTTGCCCTTCCTTTTAGCAAGACTGAGAAAGAAAAAAATAATATAAACAATTAAAATCGTATTGAAAGGAACAAACATCATAAAACTCATCAATTACAATTCTTCTAACAATAAATCAAATGCAAAATGAGTAATATTAAAGAAGAAATAGAAGAAGATGGAAAACTCAATAAATTTCGAGTTCAGCTCTCCATACACAAAAATGGGCTTTTCGACCCCATTAACAGCAGATCCAATGATAAGCTATCTGGTGTTGGTTTAAGGTTGGGGTTGGGTTAAGGCTGAGGATAACATATAGGAAAAGAGTAGACAGTGAGTTGAAAAATCAAGAGAGAGAGAAAGAGAAAGGAGGAACTTATAGAGCGTTAAGAGAATTTTGGGTATTTTTCATAAAAAAGACCGTATGAAAATAAGTAATTTCATCCGTACCGTATTATTGGTATATTTTTTTAAAAGATAGTGCTCCGTGTCTTTTTCCCTAATTACTTTTGTTCTTTTGTCGATTTGTGAAGAGTTATTAGTAAAAGGGCAAAATGAGTTTAAGAGAAAGTTTTATTTGTAAAATGACTTTTTTTTGAAAAAGATAGTGACTAAAAAGTAGTCTATTTAGTTTACTTGTTTGCATAAATTAGCCTAATTTTTAATGTCTACAAATTAATACCATAACATATAAATTTTTTTATAAAGGTGTATGTTGAGCGAGTAAAAGGACCGAAGTACCCCTTATTAACTTATTCAAAAATTTAAACGGTAATTATTTAGGTTTTTTTCTTTCTTGAATTTCTAGGTTTTTTTTTTGTTTTTATCTTAAATTAAAACCAAAAACTAATTATAATACAATTTCTTTTTTGAAGAATTGTAAAACAACTTCAATAATACATATTACTATTTGAAAATATTTTGATTGATTAATAAGGGGTAATTTGGTCTTTCTACTGATAAAACCACGTGATTAGTCTGCTTGGGATACACATTTGCAAATTTTCAAAACGTCAAAGTATTTACTTGAGGAAAAAAAACACGAAAGTTCGATTAGTTTTTGCATGAAAATAAAAATTTTATTTTATAAAAAAAAATTAGTATTTTTTGTCATTTTCCCTTTCAAAAATTTCAATTTACAAAATAACTTTCATTTATCGACAAGTTAAAATAAGTTTAGTAATAATTAGTTAATCTGGTTATAAATAAGTAAGAATTAGAGTTGACTTGGTAAAAAAGAATGTTTATTCCCTTCTTTGTTCAACTCTTCGTCGGACTCTTTGTCCACCCACCAATCCCAAAATTAATTCAAAGTGACTTAAGATTATGTTGAGCGACTTTGTAGTTTGTTCAGTGTTGGTCGTCCAGAGTTATTAGAGATTCACATATTAAATAAATATATATTGCCACTAATTTAAGTATATTAAACTCATTTTAATGTAATTGGAATACTTAATATTATCTAGGAGTATCATGGTCACAAACTATGCGATATTGTCCCTAGTTATAGTTGCAAATCATTATTTCTCATACCTTAACCAGTTTGTTTGACACTTAGTTTTTACAATCAATTTTAGTAATCAATCCATAATTCATGTGGAGACGATACTTAACTTACTACTATATTATTTGTTCGACACGTACACTTACGGAGCTATTATAAAATCCGCAACATAGCATATCTATTCCAACACATATTGCAACTTCTTTATTATACCAACAAACATGACAGATCATAAATTCTACAAAACTTATTCAAAGAATAATCTATATCTTAATAGCTTACTAATAGAACTTGTACGCACAACGAATATTTAAAGGTATGACATTACAATTTTTGAGAACATTTATTCACTTTTTTCAATACTTTTTATTTGTTAGTATATGCACAGTTTGAAAAACTTCTACCCAAATTATGTTGTTGATTTTAATCAAATTGTATAATAATCCGTCATATTATACAACATTACATGAAATAGCTAGGACAAGCATATATGGATAATACGAGTTTTTAATGAAATTATAGTATCTTCTTTTCTTAAAAACAAAAAAACAAGTACTGTCCTAAGTTAAAGCAGCTAGGATGAAGCCCGTATAAAAGCAAGTGCTATTAGGTACCAAAAAAAAAATATATATATAAAAAAGAACACGAATATAATATCGAAAACGAACATGATTACGCAGATAATGAGCATGAGTATAGCAAAAATTAACAGCAAAAACTTGCATAATTATACACGATAATGAGCACGATTACAAAAATAAACCTAAACATGAATACGTTACGAATCGCGCACGGCACAAAACACGAATGAACTAAGGCTAAAAGTGCATAAGCCAACACAACAAGACCTAAGTTAACATCACTACTTTGAATATAACTTTTTTTTCTTTAGACGTAGTTTTTTAAAAGACATTTGCCAAATACTAATTTGAATATAACTTCTTTTTTTTTTTTTTAAATACATTTGCCAACTACCTTTATTGAAAAAAAGAAAAACAAAAATTTCGTTCTCATTCAAAAAAACATAAAAACATTAGTTGAATAATCACTACCAAATCTAATCTAAACTCCAAACATATATGTGTATTATGGGAGAGAGCCACCAATTATTAACCAAATCAAGGGGTTTAAATAAATCTTAAAACATTCCACCAACTGCTGCCTTTGCACGCTACAAACTACAAAATAATAATAATTATAAGAAGGTCACCCAAACCCAAACACACAACACGCACGCAGCAGAGCCAATCCAAACCCGCACTTAATTCAGCCAAAACGCGAGAAACACACATCCTCACCTTCATTCTGGGGAACGTCGCTTTCACGCGCCCCCGCACGCACCGGAGATCGGCCTCCGCCATGGCCGCCGCCGCCGCAGCAAAACCTTTGGCCTCTCTGAACTTCTCTCCCGATCCTCCGCCGAGGCTGGCACTGACACCGGATCAGTTCAAGTACTGCTCTGAAGCTCTCGAGTCCCTGAAAGAGAAGCTCCGAACGCCTTATCGGATTAACCAAGAGTTCTCTTATCTCCAGGTTTAGGGGTTTCGAAATCGAACCATTGTTACGAAAATGGAGCTTTCTATGATAATGTGAACTTAACCTCTTGTTCGATTTTCAGGCTAATAGGATAACGCCATCAGAGATGAAGAGAAATTGCGGTGTTGCTCTTGATGGTGTCAATTTGAGCAAGAATCGCTATACTGATGTCTTGCCATGTATGTTTCATCAATGGTTGTCTTAGCTTTCTTTTTTCACTTCGTTTCTTTTATTTGTTAATTTAGTTTCATTATTGGATTGATTTTGTTGTTGTTGTTGTGAACATCAGTTGATAGAACCAGAATCGTGCTCAAATCTTGCAAGGACTATAGACCTTCTGCAAGAGGCTACATTAATGCAAGCTTCATTACGGTAGAGTCTTTGATATGCTTTACACACACACACACATACACATGTATGCGTGTGTATATATATATATGTGTTCTTTTTGTGTTGGAAATAGTAGATGTTGTATTTTGTATATTGGCCAATGTTTCGCGAATGACACTGGGGAAATGCCAACTAATTTTGTAGGCTTCTTCCTCCGAAAGCATTTCTCGGTTTATTGCAACACAAGGTCCACTTCCTCACACCTATGAGGATTTTTGGGAAATGGTGATCCAATATCAGTGTCCTGTTGTTGTGATGCTAACACGGTTGGTTGACAACTATAAGGTACTTCAGTGTTTTCACTTCAAGGTAGTTTTTATGATCCTATTTGGTATTAGTTTAGATTATTTCCATACCATTTATCAGTTGCTCAATCTAAGTTTACTTTATTTGACATGTGCCATTCCATTCTGTAAGGTTAGTTTTCTACTTCTTGGAATGTTTAATCTGGTCGTCACAATCTGGTTAAATCTTGCATTTAATCGTAATATCAAACGTTTTTCCATTATTCATAGGAGAAGCTCTAAGAAATGTTAATTGAAAGAACCATTTGTGGCATTAAATTGAATTATAAATGTGAAGTTATCTACAATCCACAACCTAGTTTACGTGTAAATGTTTATATCTGTGTATATGTTAGTAAGTCAATCTCTGTATGCTTTTTTCTTTTGCTTCGAAATCTCATAGTGGAACACAGGGGTTTTGCTCGTCTTCATATATAAATCCTTTTTTCATTATTACTATCTAAAAGATTCTTTGCCCATTTCAGAAGAAGCATAATTTTCTGTTATCAGTAACGATTTTGTATTATCAAATTTATTCTGTCAATAGAAAGGCCAACAAAAGAAAATTAGAATGTATGATTTTTGTAAAATATATTCATTTATGTCCAAGGAGCTGCCGATCCATATGCCTCTTACCCAGCCTATGAACCTGCGTACTATAATTACTAGTTTCTTTTGGCATTGATTGGACTTATTGCAAACAGCTCATTTTGAATAGTGCGGGTGGCGGGACCCCTACCTGGCCATGGAATGTGGTATAGGAGGGATATGTTTAGATGTATCCTTTGAAGGTACTTTAGCTTGAGGCATGCTCCTATTTCTCTCTTATTTGTCTTCTACAACTCTGGCAAACAAGTCAAGATTGAAGACTTCGTAAATGTTATCACACATTAAAGCATGCGAAGGAATTTAGTTTAAATATTGCCACATGTACTGACATAAGATACAGCTAGGATATATTGCTATGCGCTATGCCATGTTGCTTCTTTTAGTTTTCCCAGTTTTTCTTCAGTTTTTCGAACACTGGTTCCTGTAACTAGGGCTCCTTAGCTTACTTGAGTCTGCAATGTTGGAGTGAGTTGTGTGCAGTCAAGTCTAGAGCAGTGAGTCAATTGCAAGAGTAATGTTTGATTTTTGCGCGTGATTGAGAGCAATGATGTTATTGGTATTCTGGGTCTTTGATACTCAAGATTTTAGTACTTTTGTCTTTTTCTGCCCTGGGATTGGTGTACTTGGTTGGAAGCTTTAAATGATACTGATGAGGAATATGAATAAGCTACATTAGGAATCTATATGATTATTAGTAATTAGACTATTTTAGGTTTATATAATTATGTTTTATTTAATTATTAGGTTTTATTTAGTTTTGAGTAACTAGTTTAATATTTCCCTTTTATGTTTGTTTCTAGAATATGGTAGTTTCCTAGTTTTGTCTAAGAGCTTCTCTATAAATAAGCTCTTCTATGTTCATTATTTTTCAGACTTGATTAATGATATACAACTATTCAGAAATTCTCTCTCTAGTATTCTCCTTCTCTCTCTAAAGTTCTTCCTCTTCTTCTCTAAATTCTTCCTAAATTCCTCTCTTTCTCTTCTTTTTCTCATCTTTTCTAAATCTTCACTCTTGTTCTACATCAATTGGTATCCGAGCTTAGTTCGATTTCCTCTGGCCTATCCTATAAATTTTTTTTTTTTTTTCTGCAATTGAAGACCGCCAAAAACCTCGATCTACACAATCAGTTGCTGCCACCTTACTTTTGCCACTTTCCACCAGACTTTTGCAATTTCTACCGCCGACCAGGTCAACGCTCCCTGCAGTGCCTCATCTCCAACGCCACCTCTCCTTCAAATTTGATTCAACAGTTCTCTACCATGAGTCTACACGCTGATTTACCTCATCACATTATCAAGGCCAGTCCATGCTTTGCCTTTTTTTCAAAGTAGAACGAGTCCCAATTTCAAGATCCTACCTCTTCATCAAGATTCAAGACTTGGGATTACTACTTGTTCTAGGCGTTAGATTATTGTTTAATGATGTATTTCAGTTTTAACTCGCCGGAGTCGAGTTCTCGAACCCCGGGAGAATGATGAGGAATATGAATAAGCTACATTAGGAATCTATATGATTATTATTAATTAGACTATTTTAGGTTTATATAATTATGTTTTATTTAATTATTAGGTTTTATTTAGTTTTGAGTAACTAGTTTAATATTTCCCTTTTATGTTTGTTTCTAGAATATAGTAGTTTCCTAGTTTTGTCTAAAAGCTTCTCTATAAATAAGCTCTTCTATGTTCATTATTTTTCAGACTTGATTAATGATATACAACTATTCAGAAATTCTCTCTCTAGTATTCTCCTTCTCTCTCTAAAATTCTTCCTCTTCTTCTCTAAATTCTTCCTAAATTCCTCTCTTTCTCTTCTTTCTCTCATCTTTTCTAAATCTTCACTCTTGTTCTACATCAGATACCTTGTCATCTTTTATAACCCTCTGTATTTCCATTATTTTATCACTAATATCAATCGTTTTTTCATTTAAAAGAAAGTGGTATTGGTATTTTGGGAACTGCAATTGAGATGATACTGTAGTTCATGCGCATTGTGTTGTTAATTTTTTGATTTCCTTTACCTTGAACATTGGCAAAAAGCCAAATTACATAAATCCTGTGTCTTCTCTTCTAGTTGCTTTTGTTGTATTAGTTCTTCTTCCTGCATCATCCTTCCTTTTTATGCTGCAATGATTGTGGTAGTTCCTGATAACATAGTATGGATTTCTGACTTGCATTGATGAATATTTAATTTATTCTTGTGTCATTTAATTGTTAAAGCCCACAACTTTATATTCCATTATTCTTGCTGTGCACATATTGCACACATATTCTTGTAGTTGTACTGAGAGCGTGCACTTAAATGTATAATAATTTTCATGATCATTATGTTTAGAGTAAACATAAAATCAATGTCTATCGTTTTATTTGCTTGGACGTGCTATTTTCTTGATTTTTTTTCCTAGAGTATGGGAAATACTATTACTTTTCTTAGTCGATGTAACTCTTTATATGAAGTAAGATTATCTTATTACAAGTGTTGTGAATGTCCTGTTTTAATTTATATATGAACAATTCAAGTTCTTTAAAAACTTGTTTTTTCTCGCCGTGAAGTTAAGTTCAATCCAGTAATTATTATCTTTTGGTCATCAAGTTTCTAACCTTTGATTCTATAGTCTTGACACTCAAAACCTGTAGTTGTTCGGATGTTTTAACTTTTTTCTTTGGATGGGCAAGATACCTTGGTGGTTATGTATCTTTCAACTGAAACTTTTTTCATTGGCTAAGTATCATTTTTTTTTTTTCAATAACTGTTCCAGCCTTCATTTTTTTGGCTAAATATGATTGTGTAATTCTTACATCTTTCTGAGTTTTCATTGTTCTTTAAATTTTATGTGCAGATGGTAAAATGTGGAGATTATTTTCAGGCGGAAGATGGTCCTAGAGAGTTTGGTAACATATGTATTAGCACTAAGTGGATAAGTACTACTAAAACTTCATTAGTGTTGCGGCATCTGGAGGTGAACTACAAGGAGGTGGGTTCATATTGTTTCAGAAACATTTTTTTCTTGTTCAGGCATGGTGTTTATTGTTTAATGACTTTTGGCTGCTGCTCTTAGTTTCTAGTCAGTATGTTACTACTATTCTTCTTCTTCTTCTTTTATTTATTTATTTTTTATTATTTTTTAAAATTTCGTTTAAAATATTAGAGTGAAAGGAATAAAACCAGAGTTAAATTGAGTGAAACAAGCAAAACCTATATACTAGGCATCTTTTACTTTCGGGAGTGTGTGCTAATCTGTAATGGAGAGGAAAGGGAAAGGAAATGAGAATGGCTCTCTCTTTCATTTGTTTACGTAGCAATTGGTTATATATGAAAGGGAATCATAACCTTCTCACCCATTGTTTCTTATTTCTCTCTATTCTTCTCTATTCCCGTTCCCCTTCATTCTCTTTACGGATTAGTAAACATGACCTTCAATTAACAAAAAGAGGACCGGAATTCCTCCTCAACCAGGTATTTAAAAGATTGGCTATGTTTAATAGAGGGGAAAAGGGGAAGGAATGAAAATGGTACAAGAGAAATTTGGAGAGAAAATGGAATTGTGGATGTTTGGTAGGGTGAAAAAATGAGGGAAAGAAAAGTGGATGGAAAAAAATGCATGTGGGTTCACTAGTTTTTATCCTCTCCAATTTGGAAAGAAAACTGGGGCGAAAATTTTTACACATACGATGAATATGCAATTACACTTTTATCCTCAATTTAGAAACAAATTAATATTGAAAATGGGCTTATTGTAATTTCACCATTTTGTTATTTTCTTTCCTTCCTACATACCAAGCAAGATAGAGGAAAAACATTTTCTTTTGATCGCTCATATTTTCTTTCCTTCCACTTTTTTTTCATTCCTACCAAACATAGTGTAGCCAACAAGATTCAAAATCGTACAATGTTCTTCCAATTCACAAACTTAAAAAAATAAAATAAAATAAAGAACAAGCAATAGACCTATTTTCTCCTCCATGAACTACAGGAATTCAACATTTCCTCTTGTTGTCCAAATTTGAGGTGGCTCTCCTAGCAGCAACCAAAGCAGAAGAAAAACTGCTTGTAGGATCTTCCAGATGCTAGATAGACAAATAGCTTTGCGGGAAAAGAGCATCTCTTGTGACCCTGCAGTGATTTGTATAAATCGTCACTTCAAAATAACGTTTTTTTGAGGCAGTTGTTGTTGGAAATCAGACATATGAGGCTCAGAACCTGGTGGTACATATTATCTGTATGCCGGATTGCAAAATGTATAATTGCTTATGGTCATTGTAGATGAGTTTCCCTAGGTTCACAATCTCTGTGACAGCATATTTGAAGCACATTGATGAAAGCAACAATAACTTTATTGAAAAAGCAACATAAAAGCATAAATTATCTCAAATGTGGTAAAATTTTCTATGCCAAACTACATCAAACCTTATAAGCTCCAGCATGGACACTATATTTCCTTTTTCTACTGCCTTTTGGTAGCAAACTATCATTTTTTTAAAAAAAATTTCATTTATAGTTTTATTTTATTTTATCTTCCCCTTCCCCCCCCCCTCTGATGTGGCCTGCCTTCTGAAACAGTACTTAATTCCTCAATCACAGAATACATTTCAAAGAGCTAAGTTTCAGTGACTCCCTGAAATGTATTTTGTGATTGAAACTTAACTCATTGTTTCAATTCTCAATACGTGTGTACCTATTTGGACATAGAAGATCTTACATACAAAACACTAGACAGAACTACTTGAACAAATTTATTATTGTGTTGGACCCACTGGATCCTGTTTTTGTTGTACAGTCTGAGGAACCACCCATGTCTGTTCTGCATATTCAATATCCTGAATGGCCAGACCATGGCGTTCCTGGAGATACGCTAGCAGTCCGCGAAATTTTCAAAAGGATACATCAAATACCACCAAGTATTGGCCCAATTGTGGTTCACTGCAGGTTTATTCTCATTTGTGACTTTTGGCTCTGCTTTTGGGTAATCATACTACATCTTTAGCTGACATACATGCTTCTGACTCTCAGTGCAGGTATAGGAAGAACTGGAACATACTGCGCAATTCATAATACAATCCAAAGAATCCTTGCCGGAGACATGTCTGCTTTAGATCTCACCAAAACCATAGCAACGTTTAGGTCTCAACGAATTGGAATGGTTCAAACGCTGGTAAATTCTTACTTAGAGATTCCCTTGTTTGATTTTATGTTTTTGGCTTCAGTCATGAGAGATGCCTTTGTTTAATTTTATGTTTTTGGCTTCTGATATTAGGAATTGATTTCAACCTGTTTTTCTATTAGTGATGTGCTTGATTCTGGTGACTTTAAAGACTGGAATGGGACTAAAACTATTAATTCTGGACAACAAATTACTTACTAGTTCCTTGGCAAATTTATGTGAACAAGTAGTCAGTGCAGCCTGAAAAGTGGGACCTTTATTAGTAAAGAAGTCTGTAGCACAATCAAAGAAATTTACTTTCACAAGGAGGTATCTGCTGTATGCACTGAATATTGATGAACCCTAGTTCTCTTGAAAAATAGAAGTAGAGCATAAAATACTATGGATCTCATATTCAAACATTTCGAGTGTGAATTGCTCTTTCAGTCTTCCTGTGATGGAGATTCCTGTGACGATCCTTTTCCTCGTTTTAATCTTGTGGTTTTTGCTTGCACAAAGATTTCATTGTGCCTTTGGTTACATTGAATCCTATATGTTGGTTCTTTAGTGCTTCATTTCCTACTATCGGCAATACTGGAAATAATTTAACAGTATCACTGGTTTATTGGCCTATACACGGTCATTTCAAGTACTAAAACAGACACAGGGCCATGGCCAGAATTTCTCTAAATATCACAAAACTTGATATATTGAGTATTGATTTTTTTTATTTATTTTTTATTTTTTATTTTTTATTTTCAGTCTGATTTCCAAGGCCTGTGTCTTTAGTTTAAAATTAATGTCTACTAAGAAAACATACTTGACCCTTGAAATATTTGCATTTTAGTCTCTGTCATGTTTGTTTAATTACACTCTGCTTTTTAAGTAATAGTGTTTTGTTGTTTGATAATGATATTTTATGACATTCTATTCACAATAGTTAAGTTCTTGTTTAGTATGCCCGCAGTATGAATATAAAGCAATAAAAAAATTTGTTTCTCATTTACTACAATTTAATTACAAAATTTCATTGTATTATAGTAAATTAATTAGAAACTTTTACTATATATGAGATAAACTAAATAAAGGAATCTAGTAATTTTTCTTGTCAGCTTTCTATGCACTAGAATTGTGTGGTGTTGGCCCTTTGCTGAATGATTTAGCTGGAGAGATTGTGCAAATGAACTTCTATGCAAAAAAAAATGATATTTACATCTTTAAAAACAGTGATACATAGATCTATAATTTAATTTGGAGAGAGAGGGAGAGAAGAGAGAAAATTGTGTGGTGTTGGCCCTTTGCTGAATGATTTAGCTGGAGAGGTTGTGCTAATGAACTTCTATGTCAACTAAAATACTAAACAATTATATCTTTAAATGCAGTGATAGTTAAATCTATAAATTAGAGAGAGAGAGAGAGAGAGAGAGTCTCTTGTTATCTGTATTGCGTTACTGAATGTAGGCACTTGTTATCAGTAAAGTTGTGCTCTCCAGCTAAAATCATTTTAATACTTTTATTAGAAATGGATCTTCTGATTAGCCATTAAGGTAACGATACAAGGCAATTGAACAATTCTCTTTGGCAATAAACAAGGATCATTTGCCTTTTCATATTACAAATGGGGCTTATGGTTAGGTATCAATAATAAGACAATTGAACAATGAGCTATAATGCCGATACTCCTCGTTTATTCTTCTTCTTCCTTTCATGAGTGTGTGTATATATATCTTGTTTGTGTTTCTATATATTTTTCTCTAAAAAAAGCTTCGAGGATTTCTGAATGCCACTCTTACTGTTTTGTTTTTCCTTGCAAATTCATATTTGGCTATTCACTTGTATTGTCCATTAGGAGCAATACCATTTCTGCTACTTGGCCATCATTGATGAGTTGGAAGATCTCATCTCTGGGTTTAATGGCGAAGGCAGTTCAAGAGTGGTACTTTCAACACTTACTCTTGAATTTCTTGTGTTACGCTTATGCATTATATGTACCAGACTTGCTACAGAACAATTTCAGCTTCAGTTTCAACCATCTATTTATTAATTTCTCGCTTTTCATTCTTCCTTTCATTTTTCCCAGCAGCAGCCAGATTAATGATAGCGATGCCAAATAAGCAGAGATGTGTAATTCAATCTAGCTTGCTCGAAGCAGTTGGATTTTGATGAATTCCTCGGTTCTGGCCAAATTAACCATTTCCTAGTTATCTGCTCCACTCTTGGGAGATCACAATGGTTAACTAATTCCCCACAATATTCCGAACGAAATTTTTCTGTGGGCATGGTCCCCAGTTTCTTTGGGATGTAAATTTCTTAGCTGCTTAATTGAGAATCAAATCCTCTATGACTATAATTTTTGTGCCTTCCTGTAAGGTTCTCTAACTGATAATATGTATTTTCATGATGAACTTTTCCTTTTTCCACATTTATCATTGATATTTTAAATTTGGATCCACCGCGAGAAGAGATCCTGGAAGAGCACCTCCAATGTGATGCGATAACTCGTGCCAATGCTCAATTTTAGCATTTAGTGAAAAAAAAAGTGTCCCTAATTGTATGCTACATATAACATACTTTTTAGCATATTCTATTTATTGTGTTAAATATGACATGAAAAATATCATATGCTAAATTTTAGTATGTGTTAAAATTTATAATCTCGCAATTATAACATATGTTAAAATTTTTAATATTGCTATTATAACGTGTCAAATTTTATAATATCGCCGCTATTAAAATTTAAAAAATATATACATTTATAACAATGCCAAATTTGGTACATGTATACTTTTCTTTTTAATTTTCTTTTCAATAAATATTATTTATAATTTTTTTCCAAACTAAATTCTATAAATTAGTCTTTTCATTCACTACTTTGTTACTTACATATTTCTTAAAACAAAGAAAATGGAAAAATCATGAGTGGAAAGTGTGAAAAGTTATTTATCGAATGTGAAATGGAATTTTTGGGGTTAGTAATTGGATGATTATGTAGTAGGAGTTTACAGTACAAATTTTTTATTTAACTAAATAGAATTATTGTTTACATACAAAATATCATAGTTTTTAGCATGCATGTATTAGAGCAAAATCTAAAAAATATGTGCTAAATTTAATTTGTCATGCTAAATTTAGAATTAACACACCCCTTTAGCATAAATGCATAGGAGATGATCTAAGAACTCTAGGAGATTGACGATGAGTATGGGTTTTTGGATCACCTCTTTTAGATGATGCCAACAGGAAGCAAACAACCTATTCTGATTTGGGAATATTTGTTTTGTTGTTATTATTATTTTTGACAGTCTTGCAAATGACACCAAGCTTTCACTTGCTACCATGTATTATCCATATAGTGTTGCTAGAATTATATGATTACAAATATAAACAAGTTATTGTTAAAATAAGGGATAATATTATTGTTATATCTTATATTTTGATAGTCTGTTCAATTTGTATTTTATGTTTTAGTTATTATCAATATTGACATTTAGATTTAATATTTGTTATAAATTATACTCTAACAACAATTTACAGCAGTTAATTTACCAAGACGATTTAATAAATTTATTCTCGGATTAGTTTTTATATGATTTATTTTTAATTTTTTAAACGATGTATTGGTAAATTAACTACTCTAAATTAGTGTTAGGATATAATTTATAACAAATTTTAAATCTAAAGATTGATATTGATAATAAACAAAACATAAGATACAAATTACTCTAAATTAGTGTTAGGGTATAAATTTATAATAGATGTGAAATCTAAAGATTAATATTGATAATAAACAAAACACAAGATATAAATTACTCTAAATTAGTGTTAAAGTATAAATTTATAACAGATTTTAAATTTAAAAATTGGGCGAGTCTACAGTAGGGACGCCCTACGTAGGGCCCTGTCTATTCACCGTTGGATGGGAATCTGTATATAAATAGATTCTCCACAGATTCCCGTTATTCTCCACAGATTCCCATCCAACAATAATTAAAGTATGACCCTACGTAGAGACGCCCCTACCGTAGCCATCCCTTTAAAAATTAATACCGATAATAAATAAAACACAACATACAAATTAAACAAAACAAAATAAAGCGTCAAAATACAAATATCTCTTCGTACAATCAAAGTGATGTTTTACCCAATTATAATGAAAACCAAGGAGCTTACACAGCACGCGCCAGAGCCGAGAGTGAAAATGAGAATCTCAAAGGTTAATAATAATGAAGACTTAAAGGGGCTGAGTCTCAAAGTCGTCCAAAGCAATAAATAATAACCGTGGTTAATTGTTGGGGGGAGAGAGAGAGAGAGAGAGAGAGAGAGGAAGTCTGAAGAGATGACTTTGTGGGTTTGACCATCTCACATCTTTCTTCTAGTCTCTCTCTCTCTCTCTCAGGTCTACAAACAAAGAAAAAAAAAAAAAAAGAAAGAAAGAAAGAAAGAGACATTGTGTAAGACTCGGAGACACCATAGCTAAAGCTAGATATATAGATATAGAAGGCGAAGCTGACTCACTGTGGCACCACTACTATCTCATCCTGTTCGGTTTTCTTTTTCTCTGCCATAACCCTTTCCACTGTACCTTTCTTCCAACTCCCTCCTCCTATATATATTCAACTGTTTACTCTTCCCTTTTTTTTTCCCCCTATAATAATCCATCGCCGTCAAGGTCCGTATCACCATTGTTGTCTTCTCCCTTTGCTTCGAGGAAGAATTACAGACCAAAATCTCCTTTATGCTCTCACAGATCCAACTCATCTCCTCTCCTCTCTAGCTGGTATGCTCCATTTTTGGCTTTTCCTTTCTGGGTTTTTTATTTGAATCTATTAGCCATTGTCCTCTGAGTACCTTTGTTAATTATAAAGATGGGAAATTTTTTAGTTATTCATTTTTTGTTGTGTTTCATGGAACTGGGTCTTGTTGATTTGTTCCCTAGATATGATTTTGTACATTTTTTTTTTCCTTTTTCTGAATATTGAGTTGTGTGTTACTTTGTTTCCAGCTTCATTGACCTAGAGTTTTGATGGATTGGAGCTTCAGTCTTGATCACAATTGGTATTGTGGTAATAGTTCTGGTGGAGCTTGGGTTTGGATATTGATGAATCCATAGCTTTGGATTAGATCAGTTTAGAGTCTGGAATCACTGATAGCGAAAAGGGTTGCTTTTGGTTCTTTAGGAGTACATCAATTATTGGCTGTTTTTTTGTATGGAAGTTGTGAATAATTAGTGGAATATTTATATTTTGGTGGTGAACAAAAATGGGTGGGATATGCTCCAGAACTAGGAGATCATCCTCTATCGACAATGTCAATGTAAATAATGATCCCACTGAAAGCTATCCTCATGTTAATGGCCATTCCAGTAATGGGACTTATGCTCTTCCCATGAAACCGGATAGCAATTCGACTCCATCTTCTGCTGGTAATAGCATGGATATGCAGTTACGTGATCCGTTTTCTTTTCAAGAGGTCAATGTGGTTCCTTACGGGCTTGGTTCGGACGATACCAATGATGGGATTCCTCGATTATCTAGGGTCTTGTCACACAAATCTAGATCTACCAAGTCTAAGCAGGCTGCTGTCGCAAAGGTAAGTCTGAACTTAACATGTTTGTTCTTTTCTCACTGCTTTGTATGTTACTAAGATATTTGTTAATCTGGTTTTCTTGAAGTTTCAATACATTTGTTACTTTGGAACCTTACTTTGTGAGTTATCATGCAGCGATTACAATAAATTGAAGCCATAGAAGTAAGGATAGTAAATTGCTGTAATCGCATCAATTTGTATAGTAAATTGTTGTAATCACATATTTGATATAATCCTGAAGAGTTTTCAATTTTGTTGATATAATACTGAAGAGTTTTCAATTTTGTGTAAGTTGAAATGTAATAATTTGCAATCTTCGTTCTTCCTGTAATGGTTCTTTTCCCTGGTTGCAAAGATTGTAGCTAGCATATCTGCTTCCCTGAGTCTGTTTGGATAGGACATGCTTGGAAGCAGATAAAAGATAACTGAAATGCTTTAAATGGATAAATGATCTTCCAGTTAGAGAGCCAGCCAAGTGTTGTGGGAGTTGGGGAACGTTTCCTACTTTTCATGTCATAATAGGAGTTGTGGACATGATTATCACTATAAGAGAGCAGGAAATGAGAAAGTGATAATTGACAAAACTCATTGTTTTAAGTGGACATCTAAACCAAGGTTGTTGTTAACGCATTCCAGGTTTTGATCAGTGTTACATAAACGCATGTCATTGAGTGCTGAACTATTGTAGAGAAAAGAAATCTTTTCTGCTATAAGACTTGAAACACTCTAGCGGTTTCAGTAAGTTCCAAGTAATGGAATTGTCAGAGTCAGTTAATTAAAGAGAGCAAGGACTGGATGGAGGCTTAAGGCATTCTGTAAGACAAGCTAGGAAAGATTTAGTTAGAGGAGAACTAAGATAATCTCACACCAGCAAAATCTTGCTCTAAAAGAAATCTCCATTTTCTTTTGTTTTTCTTAACGATGCTACATTCCATTTTAAATGAGACAAATTCCAACCCTCCTAAATTGCGTGATTTACACACAAGCCACCAATGAATTTTGTGGCCGTCATCCATCCCTTCTCAAAGAGACCTCTCATCAAATTCTCGAACTTATACATTAATCATATAAGAAGTCTAAACAAGGTCAGGAAACAAGTTGGAGTACTAAACAACACTGATCAAATGCGACATTTCATGTGGGGTAGAAAATGGCCTTTGTTTGGTTGGTTGATTCTTTTTATGCATCCTGCATCCCATGTCCCATTTCCTTTGGAAAAAGAAATCCGTTTGGAATTATGCCCTTGTACATGGGTTATGATCTTTCATATTTCTTTTTCTTCTTTTTTCTTTTTGGTGCCAGGGGAGTGAGGGATTTTGAAAATTAAAAAAAAAAAAAAATGATTGGTTTCATTATTTTTGTTAAAATTAAATATTCGAACAATTAGGTTGGTTGGACATAGTTCTTTATTTGCTTATCAGAATTAGAAGTCAAGAAGACATTACGTTCCCATAAAAGAAGAATTCGTATCCATGGCTTGCCTTTCCACTTGAGATCTTCATTCCCTCATAGATAGAAATAGTTTAGGCTGCATGGTAAGAAATGCCTGTTACAGCAGTGGATGCAATATTTTGCTGCAGTTTCATTATTTTTAAGAAATGTGGAGATACCTAGCTATCTTTCTAATTTGACTGATTATGTTACTTTTTGGTATAGGTATCAGAAGTGAGCTCACTATTGGGTAGGGCTGGTACTGTTGGCTTTGGGAAGGCAGTCGAAGTTTTGGACACTCTTGGTAGTAGCATGACAAATTTGAATCTTAGTAGCGGTTTTACCTCAGGGGTAACGACAAAAGGGAACAAAATTTCTATACTGGCATTTGAAGTTGCTAATACAATTGTTAAAGGTTCAAATCTAATGGAATCCCTTTCAAAAGATAACATTAAACGTTTAAAAGAGGACGTGTTGACGTCAGAAGGAGTGCAGAACTTAATATCGCAAGATATGGATGAACTCCTGAGAATTGCTGCATCTGACAAGAGGTTATCCAGAGAAATTATGTTGCTTCAATTCTAGTTTTTATTTTAACAACATTAATTTTTCTAACCTTTGGTTTTGAGGCTGTCTAAGGTAGGGGGGCAATTAATCCTTTTTTTTTTTTTGGGAACAATTTTGACAGAGACGAACTGAAAGTATTTTCTGGTGAAGTGGTACGTTTTGGAAATCGTTGTAAAGATCCTCAGTGGCACAATTTGGATCGATATTTTGAGAAGTAATCTTGTCTATTTTTGTTTCGTTTATTGTTTTTTATTTTTTTGGTTTTTGGTTTTGTTCGTTTTTTTCTCCTTGTATGTGTTCTTTTGTAACTTCTTAAACGAGGTTATCAAATTCTCTCTTGTTATCTCTTTATGATATAGGTTGGGTTCAGAACTTACACCACAGAAGCAATTAAAGGAAGATGCAGAAACACTGATGCAGCAATTGATGACTTTGGTTCAGTATACAGCTGTGAGTGTATACACATAAATGTTCTATGCGGAATACTACTGAACTTTCTTGTTTCCCATCTTTGTTTCTTTGAGGGTTATAAAGTTGGTAGCTTCCTCACTATTAACCTGAGCCTTCATCTATGCTAGATCTAAGTCTTTACAGGGCCTAATAGTCATCAAGGCGTATTTGCTAGATCTAAGTCTTTATAGGACCCTACGGTGGAGATATCTTATGCTTGTGATACAATTTGGTTTATGAAGAGTGTGTTTAACAGAATATGGTTGCATCACTTTCATTTTAGTTGAAAAGTATGTTATCTTTTATATCAATGCATGGCCAATAGAAGATTAGAGGGGACTTTGTATGAGATGGAGAGGAGAATGTTCATTCTGTGACGTGAAAAAGAAATGAAGGCCCTAAAACCAAGACAGTTTTCTTTAGTTAGGGCACTAAAGAGAATTTGGAGAGACACAAAGCTAACTAGGATGAGAATAATTGAGGAAGTCTGCAAGCAAGAAGTGGGTTGGCTTACCAAGTAGGTGAAGATCTTGTATGGGTATGACTTAGGAGTTGAGAAAAATATCAGTTTGGGTGAGGAGTCTTCTCGAAGCACTTCAGGTACCAAGTGGGAGAGTTAGGATTGATGCAGTTTTGTTGAATCTTTGGTGTTGACTAGCGTAACTTGTCACCTTATTTGGGATTATACATGGTAAGATCAGTGGCAAGTTGCCTCAGAGGGGATTGTTTTGGAATTGGGATTTTCAGTTTTGCAGGGCATCACAAGATTGTGAGATAGCGGTGCTAGTCTCTGACTCTCTCGTAATCTTCCTACCAACAATTGGTCAATCTAAAATTCTGGATCAGTTATGGTGGCTGAGTGTCTGAAAAGGAACTTTTGAGATGTAGCTTCTTTAAATTGCCTTTCCACTCTCATGTGGGGGACTTTTTTTTTAGAGAGCTGTTCTGGAACTAAAGCTCTTATTGAATTGGCTTTGTTCGAATGGGAATCAGTATGAAGTACCATCTTGTACTGTAAATCATCTCCTTGACTGTTTGGTGGCCTGGGATCATGGTCCACAGTGCTTTCTGTTTTTGGGGATGTCCAAGGTTACGCTAAACTCAGTACAAGACGTGCCAAGTTTATGGATGGGTGTAGGGTTCCCAGGAGTGTCAAAAAGTTTTGTTTGATGCTCTTCTATTGTGTTCCATGGGTCAATGGAGGAAGAAGAATACGTGGAATTTTGAGTTATTTATTTTTCTTCTATTTTTTGTTTTGTAGGAGTTAAAATTTCAATACTTTCATGTTCTTTTTTCCTTTTGGCTCAGTGGTTTGTTCTTTGATTATATACTCCATTATATATGTATTAGAGTGTATGAGAGTATAGTGCTGAGTTCAATGTTATCTTGTGGTGAACTGAACCTTTGGTTAGGTTCCTTTTTGTATTCTTTCTAGTTTATAAAGTTGCACTGAAGATCCAAAAAGAACTGAATATCTTTGGTTGCTCAGTCTGCTGAAGATCTGATTTCTAAATGAAATTTATAAATAAAAAAAATTCCTTTTAAAATTTTGTATAAAGTAATATTGAATTTATAACTGAAAAGTTTTAAGTTTCCTGAAGGCTTGGAAACTTTGTACTTTGCATTATTAAGACAATTTTCTATTGAGCAATATCGGCTTTTTTTTTTTTCTTTTTTCTTCCAATACTTGGCCACTAGTTGAAGTGTTTTGGGCTGCATATTATTAAACAACATTTTGAGGACTGCTCGAATGATATACTAGGGGTGTGGAAGAAGATTAACCTTTGGTCTCGCTTTGCGTTTCTTCTTTGAAAGAATTAAAGCATAATTCATTTTCTTTGATCAGTTTTGGGGTGTGCTAATTTCTTGTAACTCATTCTTTTTTGTTGCTCTTTTTGTGAGGGTAACTGGTTATCTTTTATTTTGTTTTTTTGTTAATGTTCTTGTATCTATATCTGTTAAAGTTTTCGTTTCTTATGAAAAAAGTAGTTGGAGGCCTTTAAGTCAATTTGGCCCCTCTCCATGCAAAATGAGCCTTTTTCTAGCATTGAACTTTTAATTTGATTTGACTCCTTTCCATGCAAATTGAGCCTTTTCTAGCGCTGATTTCTCAGCTTCCTTGTTGTAGATGTTTCAGATTTATTAACTAGATATGTTTGATGTAATGTGGGATGTTAGATATTTAAGTATTTTGTCAATTAGAGTTATTTTAGGATGTTATTTGTTGTTAGTTTTTTATTCGATTTGAAATTCTTAAGAGTTAAGTTCCTATTATCTGTACATAGGCAAGATTATCTGTAGAATTTAGAAGATTTTGGATAAATTATACATTAATTTTTCCTTGTGATGCTCTTTTCTTCCCTGAAGTTTTTCTATTTTTTCTCTATATTCATTCTTTCTATGTCCTACATCAGTGTTTCCTTACTTTGTTACTTTGACATTAACTTCGTATTATTAGCTGAAAATAAATTGAGAGATCATACAAAATTAATAATAAGCTCATATAATCTATAATAACCTTGTTTTGGCCCTCAGTTTTAAGAGGAAAGACATTATATTCTCTAAATTTAAAGATCTTGACACCTAACTACCAGACATTTTAGGCATTTGATGTGACCTGCCACTTGCGAAATTGAAGTTTTGGCCCTTGATATGCAAATATGACTGGGGGTTGGCTAGATAGGTTTGATATTGAGGAAGAATGATGTTGATGAAATGTTGTGACAGCATAATAGTCATTAACACCTTATTTTGCTAAGTATAACTTAATTGACTAATTCTATGTCCTGGGATTTAACTGAAGGAAACTATTTTCATTCTTCGGGTGCAGGAATTATATCATGAGTTGCATGCTTTGGACAGATTTGAACAAGATTATCGACGTAAACATCATGAAGAGGATAACTCGAATGCTGCACAAAGAGGTAAGTTGTGTGTTGTATTCCTTTTGAATGTTCCAATTTCATTTCATTACCATTGTTGCTTGTAAAGGTACTCTATTCTTCGTTTTAAGAGGTGTAGTTTTGGAAGATGACCATGTGTGGTAAAGCTTTGTCCAGAAATAAAATACTGATTTCTTGTTTTGTCACTTAATTCTGAGGCCTCACTTGGAATAAACAAGGAAAAAGAAAAAGATATTCTGAGGCCTACTAATACACAGAATCAATCTATTTAGCTTGGCCTTTTGTATAGTACTAATTTTGAGGCATACATTGCACCATGTAGGTCCACGTTTATTTTTCATTGTGTAAAATGAAATGAATTTAATAGAAACATAGAAACTAAAGATGAGAGAACTCGTTTTAGTGAAGCAAAAACAATAAATGTTAAGAAGAGTCTACTCTTTGTATGCTTTTAGGCTATAGTTATATTCTTTTGGTAAATGAATTATCTTTATTACCTTACCAAAGAAGTTCGAAATTAAGGAATGAGTAAATGCAAATGAATAAAAAAATATGCTCGCATTTTTGGGAAATCCTAATCAGCGAGCTCCACTTTACATCCTTAACGTTTTACATTGTTTATATTCTGTAAGTATAGTATTTCGAAGAGTCAGTAATTGCATGTGTGACAGAACTTTGTACTGTAATATGATGAAGATAAGTTTTGTTCACACAACAATTGCATATATACCATATGGGACTGTGATAAACTGTGTACATAGTTTTTGAATATTATCCTATTAGTATTTGTGCACGTAGCCAATCCATTTATCTAAAAAAAAAGTTATTTTCTTAGAAGTGTAAAACAGAGAAGCTTAAATAAAATAGACTCATAGCGATATTTAGTTATTTTTTTTAATGGGAATGATTTTTGTTGTATTGCAGATGCTGCAATACCTGTTTTTTCCTATTTAATGTGGATCTAACTTTAGAGAATGATGATGAATTAAATTGAAAAAAGGGAGAACATTTTGCTAATGAGAAATCTGTAATATAACCATTGAAACATGAGAAATAGCAATTCTATTAAAAGAAACATATAAATAGTCGATCATTCTGGCTTGGCCTGAATGTCCAGGCCGAATTTTACTTTGCTATTACAAGCTCCAAAATTTTTAATACGAAATTGTATCTTTTTGCTAACATTGAGAGTTCAAAGCTTATTTAATTGCTTTTAAAAATTTCTTTGCTCTGCCCTTGGGTCTTTTTGGTCCTGGGCATTCAAAGATCTTGGTAGATTCAAGCTAGCATATCTGTAGGATTTTTTTTTTCTTTCTCATCTGATTTTGGGATTTGCGGCCTGCTTAAATATGTCTCATATGAAGTATGAACTTCTGTGGAAAACATGAATTTCATCCTTTAATTCAAATTTATACCAGAGATATTTGTGTGGTTTGCTTGCCAATTTGGGCGATTGTAACTCTAGTTAAGCAACAGTTGTTTACTTTAATGTCATTATCTTTTGACATGTAGGAGACAGCCTTGCCATCTTAAGAGCAGAATTAAAGAGTCAAAGGAAGCATGTGAGAAACTTGAAGAAAAAATCGCTTTGGTCCAAGATTCTGGAAGAGGTGGCCAGTCATTATTGCTTCTATAGTACTTGTTTATGGAGTTCTTGAAATTGGATGGTTTAATCAACTTGTTTTATTTTCTGATACTATGGACTATTTCAGAAGTTATAAAACTGAGAACTTTTCTTAAATGCAAGCCATAATAGGATTAGCCATGTTTTTAGTTTTATAGAAAATGTTTTCCCTCCAAAAGATCAATCTTTGAATTGTGTTTACAGGTAATGGAGAAGCTTGTTGATGTAGTACATTTCTTACATGTGGAGATTCACGAAGCCTTTGGTAGTGCTGGTATGCATTACAAAGATTGGATCAAATTTCTGATTATTGTTATTATCTTCTATTTTTGGGATGGATTATGGAATGATGATTGCTTGTTAAAATGCCACTTCTGCAGATAGTTTTCTTCCTAAAAGCTGTAAAATTAGGGTGAAGAGAATTTGTTGTGATTTCTCATGCCTGTTTAATGTACCTCAATTGAATTTGCATTTAACAGGGGAAAAAGTACAATAGATGGGGTGCGAGAGGACCCAAAGTGGAAAAAATTACAATAGATGAGGTTTAACTTTTTTTTTTTTTTTGGAAATGGATGAGGTTTAACTTTTGTTAGAAAGAAACAATAGAATTTTTGGAATATTTTGTTCAGGTGCATAAACAGTATTTATATTGCATTTTTTTTTAAAAAAATCTTTATGCAATTGATAATACGTCTGATATCTATTCATTAGCTTTTTATTTATTTATTTTTATTTTTAGGTTTAATAGAGGGGGAATGTTATTTGGAATGTTGCCATGTTGACTTTAGTTTGGATATTGTGATTCGGAAAAAAATCAACGAATTTTTTAGGACATCGAGTATACAGTTGATGAGTTGTGCGTAGGTGGCTGTTTGTCACTAAGGAGTTTCGGGTGTGTTTTCTGTTTAATTTACACAAGGATTGGTCTCTTTTTGTATTAGATGAGTCAATATAGTTTTCTTTTTCTCTCATTTCGCTGAGGGTATACCTTGTTCTCTATCCTAATATTTTTACTTTATAATTTTTTCCAATTTTTAGGTCAATTTCTGTTTCCTGTGAAAAATATATTCATTGGCTTCGTTTATTTATTAGGTGATACTCATGTATTCTTTTTGCTGTGACTTGCAGATGGTAATAAACCGATAAAAGGTTTACAGAGCAAGTTGGGTTCTGCTGGTCTTGCATTGCATTATGCAAATATTATTACTCAAATTGATACCCTTGTAAGAGTTGAACATGCACTTGTATTTTTTAGACTTTTCTGTCATTATTTAATGTTTCTCGTTTTCTATGCATCGTCCAATTTGAGTAAAGGATATAAGTATTTTGTGCTATGAACTCGTGAAAACTATGTTCTCTTGACAGTTTCAAAATCTCTTTGTGTATTTTACTTAGAAAATTTAAATTCTGAGTGTTCTATAGAGAATTGTATCCTCTTTAATTTTTGGAACTACGTTCTTCTTGTTTTATGTGACAAGTTCTTGATACCACTATCTCATTCTCTCGTCATCACTACTGTTATCTTTCATTGAAGCTCATTACTAGAATGTAGATGGAATTCTTTTATCTTGATACTTCACAAGTAAATTTACGCTCTTCAAACTTAGTGCTGAGACGTCTAGCAAAAATTTGTTCGAGACTTTTTGTTTGCCCTCAAAGGTTTAAGTTTAAATTAGACGCTTGAGCAACATGGTTTATGGCAAGAATTGCGTGTAATATCTAAGTGTAATCAGGTGTCACGATCAAGTTCTGTGCCCCCTAATACAAGGGATGCTTTATATCAAGGGCTTCCGCCTAGTATAAAGTCAGCTTTGCGTGCAAAATTACAGTCATTTCAAGTCAAGGAAGAGGTAACTTTAATTCTTTTTAATAATCAATTGAAATTCTTTATGTTTAGTCTTTAATTGTTGTAACAACCCTGGATTCAGAATATGCTGTTCATAATTTTCACCCTATGTAGTGATCTTTCCACTTTTCTGTACATGCTTTTATTGCAGCTTACAATCCCTCAAATCAAATTCGAAATGGAGAAAACGTTGCGTTGGCTTGTCCCCATTGCAAATAATACGACCAAGTAAAGCTTCAAGCAATTGTCTGAGAGCAATTTTTTGTAGGGGTTGACGATATCTGGTTCCCCATTTTATAATTTGCTCTGTTCCCTTAAAATTCCAGTGCAAAAAAGTCTGCATATATTTTCTTGATATGCGATGAGGAAGGGTGGGAAAGTAATTATTTTGCTTTTCTTCCGAAGAGAAATGACTGATCCTTCAGAGCATTATTTGGCCACTGTTTTGGGAACTTTGTAAATTGGAAATGGGTAACCAGAATCTATATTCCCCACTCCACAGTTAAATTGATATCAATGTTCATATTTTCTAATTATTTTTCTTTCCAACTTATTTGTTTCGAAAGTTGACCTATGAGTCTTTCTTTTCCAATTTTGTCCAAATAGAGCTCATCATGGCTTTGGTTGGGTTGGAGAATGGGCCAACACAGGGTAAGCTGTCATACATTTGGTACTTTTTCTAAAATTATTTTTTCTCATATTTTCCAAGTTTTTCTGATTGATATTCTTTAGGTCCGATGTGAACCGAAAACCTACTGGTCAGTCGGACTTGCTGAGGATTGAGACACTACACCATGCAGATAAGGAGAAAACTGAAGCTTACATTCTTGAACTGGTTGTGTGGCTTCACCATTTGGTCAGCCAAGCAAGGGCAGGAAATGGTGGCATTAGGTCTCCTGTGAAATCCCCTATGCGCTCCCCCAACCAAAAGACAATTCAGCTATCTTCGTGCAAGGCCAACTGTCCGTCGCCCATGTTGACGGTTGAAGATCAAGAGATGCTTCGGGATGTAAGTAAAAGGAAACTCACACCCGGAATAAGCAAGAGTCAGGAATTCGACACTGCAAGGACCAGGTTAAGCAAGCATCATAGGCTGAGTAAGAGTAGTAGTCACTCCCCAACAAGTGAAACTAGGAAAGATCCATTTCCTATTAGAAGACCGTCCTCTGTTCCAGTCATTGACTTTGATATTGACCGGATCAAAGCATTAGACCTCATTGATCGAGTTGACACACTTCGAAACATTTAGGTGAAAATGATACCCTGAGTTGCACAGAGGAAGGATTCTCTGGCACATTCGAAATAGACCCGCTTCTGCATTTTTTGTTGTCAACTTGGCAGGGCCTTTGATGGTTGTGGCTTGGGTATTTTATGTGTGAATTCGTAAGTCAGCGAATAGGTGAGTGACGAAAGTCGTTGCTTTTTTCAAATGTGAAAAATTTAGGGTGATAACGTATGGTTCGAGGGAAATTTAATTGTTGTAGAGATGGAAAATGGACGGAGGTGAGGATATAGTTTTCCTTTGTTCTGTATGTACAGAGTAAATCAATAATTAAATGTTAAATGGCTTTCTTTTCTTCCTTCTTTTTTTTTTTAAAAAATTAAATTCAGGAGTCATGATTTCTGCCCTTTGTTATCTTTTTGACATTTACCTTTTTCTTATTCATTAGTCATCCTGAGGATACCAACGTTATTTGTTTTTATTTACTATTATAATTACTTTTTTTCCCCCCCTTCTAGCGATTGACATGTAATGTTACTGGCTGAGGCCTAAAGCGTGCCTAAGAAAACTTGTTCCTCGATTGATAGTGCCACGAGAACATTCTGTTTGGGTAACAAGAATGGTGGTAGAGGATTGACTCTCGTCGCAAGTCCTGGGATTCCAATTGTATGCCGAATCATTCGGGAGGGCTCGGGTCTCAGAGAACAGAGGACGTAAATGAGGCCTTATGAACGAAAATGGGGGTGGCTGGCGGTTTCTTGTAAGCAGAATTTGTGGACAGAGCGGTTCAACACTCTCTGAGACTGAGAGGTATGACTTTTTCGACACTCCCTGAGGGGTTCAGCTTCTTGGATTTGGAAAGCTATTGCTGATTGTAAAAAAGGATTGTGCAAAAAAGTGGGGATTGGAAACATAATTCGTAGTTGGGGGACAACCTGTGGCTACCGTTACAAACCAACTCATCTTGGAGCCGATCAAAAAGTGGTTTACGCATAAGGTCTCAATTCAAGTTCGAGAGGATGGGGACATTTGCAAGCTGAATTTACTCCTTGGTTCGGAGATGTGTCGTTGAAATCTGTAAGATTCCTATTCCCCTAGAGAATACGGTTGATACTTTGGCCATGGTTTCCAAACAGAAAACCTGTTTCTTTTTAATAAAGTCTGCCTATCAGTGGGATCAGCAAAATATATTTTTGGGTGGTCCAATTACCTCCTTTACCCCAGTGGAAAAAGATTTGGAAAGCAAAATATTCATCCCAAACACGATCCTTTGGTTGTTATTTTTGGTAAATGATATTTTGCCCACTAGAAGGAGATTGAACACGGTTTTTAACATTGAAGTGTTGATGTGTGCTCTTTGTGATCTAGAAGGGGAAACATGGATTCGTTCGTCTGTTTTGGTACGACCTATAGCTAGAGCCCCTTGGTTCCAATCGAGATGGGGCATTCAGACCTCTTTAAGTTTCAGTGTTCTTCCTTATTGGAGCCAGGTTTGTAATCCGGAGTTCAGGGGAAGTGTGGATGGATAATTAATTGCCCATAAAACAATTAGAGCATCCTTAAGATGCTTTTTGTGCAAGTCCCCGCCGCCTTCTATGCATAATCGATCACAATTCAGACCTGTAATTAATTTAAAATCACCAACTGTAAATGCACATGTCATGTTGTCATTTACTTTGAGAGCATATATATGCTCACTATTTGGAACATGGACGTCCTTCAATAGCATCCCGTGTATAAATATCTATGCTATCCTCTCTAGTCTAATATCTAAAAAATGCCCCAAAAAAATTTCCTTCCACATTTGCAATTGAATCAGTTTCAAATATTTCTTGACAATGTCAATGCACTTCGGTATTTTGAAACTTTGAACAGTCCTATGGAACCAATTGCCTTAAGGATACATAGTAGTCATTGATCAACATAACAGAAAGAAAAGGAACAAAAAATAATAACAAACAAAAGTTACAAAATAACAAATACCAAAATATAAAAATAATGGCATTGATCAACATTTGCAATTGCATCAGTACTTTCAACCCGTCAATGGCTTGTTATTCGACACCGGATTGGATTAATGGCATTATGGTAGGTTTTGGCTACCATCCACAACTTATACATGTGCGCGCATATGTTTGTAAAATATCTAGCTAGCTAGCTATACACTAACCATGTGTTTTTTCTAATTTAGGAAGTACATCTAATAATTATAACTTTGCTTATGATCACCCAAAAAAATAAAATAAATAAATAAATAAAATAAAATAAAACTTGCAGGAAAAAAAAAAAAAGAAAAAAAGAAAAAAGGAAGTATATGAAAGAAAGAAAATAAAGAGAGAACATGTCTGTTTATATAAAATTATAAATAGAGAGTACTGTATCATGCTTACGCATGGCTACAGAAATACATTATGCCATTACTACAAAATGACATGATTGCAGGCGTTAGGTATTTGCTCTTAAAAACAAAGAGACAAATGCCTAACTAGTACAACTCTTACACTTAAAAAAAAAAAAAAAAGATTGGGTAACGGTTAGAGAAGGAAAGACATAAGTGATGACCATTAAAACTCCTCCATACACACACTACATTTATAGGGCTAAGAGTTATCAGTACTCATCAATGGAATGAAGCAGAAAATGAAGCAGTAGTACTACTTCCGTTTTTGTCAGCAGCAAGATCAGGCTGCACAGGAGATGGTAGCATGGTGAATGCAAGTATCCCGCTAGCGGCCGCCGCAATGCCGCCCACCACAAAGGCCGGCAGGTTACTTCCCCCAAATAGAGCATCCCAAGGCCCGCTCGCCACAGACACCACCATCTGCGCGTGCACACAATTATATATTCGAATTCATTGTCTAAATGTTTATGAAAAATATAAGATAAAATTTCCCTTTTTTAAGAAGAATTACAACTATATGTGTGTATATGTGTGCATATATATACATGTTATATTATGTGTATGCTTTTGTTATACGTATTTACTTATTTATGTATGTATGTATGGCAACAATGTGGATTTATGCATGAAGAAAATGCTAAGGGGTATACACCTAAATTATGAGTTGGGACCTCATGAGGTGGGTCTTATAAAAGACTAAACACTACTATAAAAAGAAATTAACCTGGGGTACGACAATAGCGAGATTCAAGACTCCCAAAGAAAGCCCTGTAAACGTATATGAAAGTTGTATTAGTTATTGATAGTTAAAATCAACAAATCTAGAATGAATGAAACTCCAAAAGGCGTGAGAATTTAAGAAATTTTACCTTGGCCCGCACCAGAAGTGCTGGAAAATATTGAAGCCATTGCAAAAGGAACGCTGTAAGTAACCTGCACAAACAGAGGAAATTAATACTGGTAGGATACTAGAATTAAAAAGAAAAAAATATACGTATCTCGAAAGATATTTGAGACTCATATATCATGAATTAAAAAAAAAAAAAAAAAAGAGTGGGAATTAGCCATTTTCGTGTACTTTTTTTACTCGAATATTTTGTTTTCTCTTTGCGTAATGTCTGTCACCGTCCACTTCTAGTAATATTAATTTAAATAATATAGTAAGACGTCACATTTTTGAGAGAGAGAGGGAATCACGGGAATTATGGCAGACAAAAAAAAAAAGGAAAAAAAAAAAACTAAAAACATTCTAATTTGAGACTGGTCAAAAGCAAAACAGGCAACCAGACAAAAATTTTGTTGCCACTAGTACTAGTCATAGTTAATGCGACATTTATCTAATGCATGTGAACATAAAATTTAATGTTCAAAACGCTATTTCTACTCAAATATAAAACTCAAATCGTTCAGCTTTTCATGCAACTAATAGTATTTTATTAATTATTTTAAAAATCAAGAAAATCAAGTTCATCAACCCTGTCAAATTGGTCAATTGACGTCAAAAATAAAAAAATTCAAAGATTCCTCATCTCAATAAATAAATAAATAAATCCAGCTAAAAACGTGGCTTAAATTTTCCTTTTTACGTATCTTATATTACGTGATCGTAATCTACTCCTAGTAACACACCCTTCAGTCTCCACTCTCTCCCTCCAGTCCCGATTTCTTCTCAGGTCTTCAAACTAAATTAAGCTAATATAATTCTAAACACAAATAAATAAAAATAAAAAATTAAAGAAAAATAATACTAATCAAACGCTTACCGCAAGAGGAATACCCAAGACCGCAAAAAGAGTCAAGGCACCAGCCTTAATCCCAGGCGGCGGCGTTAACGGCGTTTCAGCCGCGCCACTCCTACTCGCCTGAGCCAGCTTGGTGATTAACACCGTCATGACCAAACAAACGGCGAGCAGGAAGTTGACCAAGCCCCACAGCCGCTTGGCCCCACCGAGCCCACGCGCCATGGGCTCCACCCCGAGCGAGACCACGCCGAGAACCACCGAGTTCAGCATCAGCCCCAGCGCCCCGGCCCGCACCCCGAGGTCGTACTGCCGCCCCTCCCCTACCTCCCCTCCGTACACCTCCTTCCCCATCCAGTCCGTATCGAACAGCAGGAACGGGAACCACGCGATCCAGTTCAGGCACGTGACCAGGAGTAGGACCCACATCGGCCGCTTCAGCTCCCGGAACGCCCCCGCCACTTTCCTGAAAAACGGCGTCGTTTCGGAGGACGAGGACGCCGAGGCCTCGCCCTCCTCGCCGTCGCCGGGATTTTTGGCCGCCGGCGGACGTTCCCGGACTGTGGTGAGGGCGAACACGGTGAGGGTCAGAAGGAGGGCAATGGAGATGAAGAAGCATGTCTTGAGGTTGGCGCAGTAGACGTCGCAGGCGGCGGTCCTGGTGTAGGAGCCCGCCGCGAAGCCGAGGACGTTGCCGACCGCCATGAAGAAGGAGTAGAGGGAGTTGGCGGTCCGCATTTTGCTCTGGCTGCTCCCCGAGAGGTCGGCGAGGAGGGCGCGGCAGGGGCCCTGGAGCATGTTGTTGGCGACGTCGAGGATCCAGAACCCGACCACGAACACGGCGATCGCCCGCGGCTTCGCCTTGCGGTCGAGGCGGTCGCCGAACGTGTGGCCGAGGTCCGCGGCGAAGCCGATGAGGAAGACGGCGACGGCGACGAGGGAGGCGCCGGCTGCGATGAACGGCCGCCGGCGGCCGAAGCGGGAGGTGCAGCGGTCGCTGTGGTAGCCGACGAGGGGCTGGACCAGCATGCCGGAGACTGGGCCGCAGAGCCAGATGAAGGCGGCCCAGGTGTGCGGAATGCCGAGGAGCTGAACGTAAGGGGTCAGAAGGGAGAGCTGAAGGGCCCAACCGAATTGGATCCCGGCGGCGATTGACGCCACGGGGATGAGTTTTCTGAACGGACTCGATTCCGGCGCCACGGCAATCGACGGCTGCGGTTGTTCTGCGACATTATGTGAAGAGTTACTGTCAATAATAGATTTTTTAGGTGTAATTTTGCTCGTAGTACTTTCAATATCCATACTATTCTTTCTCTCTTTCTTTTGTTTTGTTTCTCTCTCTAGTTATGTTGTTCTTCTCTCTTTGTTGTAGAAAGCTTTTACGAAAGATGAGAGAGAGAGAGAGTAGTGTGTTGTGTTGTGTTGTGTTGTGATTGTGAGAGCTTTGGGTGTTTGCATGGAATTTATATTGGGAAGAGGGTAGCTTTTGCATGGGGCAACTGGCAATGGGTCGGCAGGGCCTTATCCGTTTGATGCTGGATTAGGTAAATTTTACCATTGCCAAGTGTATCGTCTGCCGTAAATGTGCATTTATCCTTTTTCGGGGACAGTAGTAATGACTAGCTACACTAGTCATTATGAAAAATGTAACTTTCTTTTTTCCTTTTCTTTTATTTCTTTTGTCCTTACTTAATAAAATTTTGGTCAAACTTTCGGGTTCTAGTAATAATATTTAGTGTTACTTTGGTCAATACCATTGTATTACTTCGGCCTCTAATTTTTAATTTATATATTAATAATTCATGAATTATGTAATTATTATAATAATAATTCATTTATCACAAATTTTTAATTTTTTAGCAGAAAATAGTTATGAATAATAAGTATAATTGGGCATTATTTATTTCTGTGAGTCAGAATTCTGTTAGCAGTCATAGCTACTAAACTGTATATTTGCATATGATTCATTTCTGTAAAAAACTTTAACAGCTTGTGAAAAAAAATTTGACTATTTTTGCAATAATTATATAAGTTTTGGTAGTCTACTATATAAGTTGAAAATTCGTAATCTCATTATTAATCACAGTTACTAAACTGTGTGCTTTGTAATGACTTATTTTTATAAATATTTAACAGTTTGTGATAAAAGGATAATTGTTGCAATAATTACATAATTTAAAGGGTCATTACTATGTACGTTGAAAATTCAGAGACCAAAATAGTATAATACGTATAATTAAGGGGCTATAAATATCATTAGCCCTAATAATTACTTGTGTGAATACCTTGGCTTTTAATCAAGGTTACTTTGATCCTTTCATAAAAATTGAGAATTAAAAAATAAATAAAAGAGGTTGAAATTGAATTAAATCCAGATTTGGGCCAAAATGAGAGGATTTGTAGAGTTGGGATCAAACTCAGAATTCTGAGGACTTAAATGAAAGAAAAATTCAAAACTTGGGCCATAATATAATTTTACAAAGTCACTTTACTCAGCCTATATTTGCCAAGTGTCATACTTCCCTCAAAATCCCCAAATCCCTAATTTTCTTTCTATCTCTTTCATCGCCCCCAAAATCCCCACGCATCTATCTCTTTCTTAGCCTTCTTCACTTTGCAACTCTACCGTCGGTCACCGGCGCCAACCCACGCTGTGACTTCGGTCGAAACTGCTCCCAAGCTGACGGGCGAACTAGTGCTGCCTGTCGCCGGCCACCATCACGTGGCTAAGTACGAGAAGAAAGGGCACGAAATTGCACCTAAATCACGGCTCGTTTCTGGCTTTTTGCCACCGTTGGCCACCGACCGCCCCACTTTCCGGCAAGCTACGCCTCCCCCAAGCAAGATCCAATCCCTCACCGCCACTAACTTCTGGCCAAGAAGCTCCGGTGAGCATTTCAAACTTTTTGTATCATTTTTGTAACAAAAAGTGGCATTTGTATAATTATTTTTATAATGTCCAACTATTGTTCATAGAACTTTTTGAGGTGAATATATGGTTTAAGATAGGAGAATGGGTATTGGTTTTGTGGAGAATGGATGGGTAGATGGAGAAAAATTCTGATATGAAATTTATGGTATTTACGCAAATATTTTTCAAAAATTTAAGCTTGGGGCCTTGAAATCGAAATTGGACTTTGAAATTAGGCTAAGTAAGATCAGGAAACGAGTTTTGATATATAACATCAACATGTTACAAAGTGGCACGAAATCCGAGATACGATGCTTAGGATTTCGTCTTGTTTTGCATGCTACGAGCCAGGTCTTGGCGCAGGGCCGAAATTAATCGAATTATATATCTAACCTCATATTTTTGGGAGCTAGGAATTCATTGGTGATGTTCTTTTCTCAATTTGAGGCTTCGTTTGGAAAGTCACCCCTCGAAGTGAGCTCACGAGATCCCGAAACAACCATTCAAGCGACCGAGAGACCAATGGGAGATTCTAGGGGCGCTGATAGCTTAGCATAGCTATCAAGGCGAGGTAGAGTTCAATTACTAAGTTTTATCCTTATTTAGTTTTAAAATGTGCATTATGACCTATTTCTTAAAATTATCGATTTTTATAGATTTAATTGATTAGATTAGTCATTTGGTAAACTTGTGAACTGTTGAGATATATTGGATTGTTCTAGGATTGGATTATATAATTTTTATGTATGTTTAAAATTTTGGTTTTGGGAAAATACAGCCGTTATGCTGCCCGATTTTCTGTAAATTCCAGAATAATACCAAATGAGTTTTAAGGCATGATTTCTTGATATACTTGATGCATGGTTATTACATACTCTATGATATGTTATACCTAGCATAGGGTCATGTACTTAAGTTCTATTTTAGCATCATGATATTTAGATCGCTGGCGAGTTACTGCAGCGCTGGGTGAGAGACCTAGGCCCCTACACAGGATTTGCTGATACACCTCCGGGTAGTATTAGGATGTTGGGTACCTCTACTAAAGAGGTATTACATGGCTGTGATGGGAGGATGAGAGCTCATTCATATACTTATTTGATTTATGATTTGTGCAATAAATGGTAACTTTAGTTTTGGCTTTGAACATGTGATTACTCTTGATTATTTATAAACTTGATTTATAAATGGATTTTAGAAAGGTACTAACCATGTAGGTTTAAAAAGTTGCATTCATTCCAAAAAAGTAATTGAATTCCTACTGAGCATGAGAATGCTCACCCTTTTCTTTTCCCCTCTCAGGTGGTGTGCAGTGTGACTTGGGCAATTCCAGAGTGGAGTGATTAGGAGAGGAAGCTCTTACTAGTTTAGTAGTTAGTAACCACTTAGTAACTCATATTTTGGATTTGTAATAACACTTTAAGGCTCATACTATGGATTTAGCCTGTATTACTTATTATACCTTCTTGTGATGATGATGGTGATGCATGAATATATTTTATTGATATTATTAACAGTCTATGACTAATGGTGATTACAAAACTGTGGGGATTTATAATTTGGATTATTTTTATGAACTTTTACAGAAGCTGTTGTTTTTGAAACTAGCAGTATTTTTTTTTTTTTTTTGAAAATTTGAAGTTTTTAAAATTTTTTAAAACAACTTATGAATTTCTAATTGTGAAATTTTTCTTCTGCCATTGGTCCGGAGTTTGGGTCGTGACAAGTTGTACTTAGCCATTAGTATTTAATGTTATATAAGAGTCTGTTACAATATATTCCCAACGGAACATTGTGAACTTTTTCCCTAAATATTTATGTTTTAGGTCTTTTAATTGCCTCTAATTTTTTGAAGAAGATAATTTATTAGTTTGATTAAAGATTCCAAAGTAAATGATCCTTAATTACGACTTAATTGTTGATCATTACCCTTTAAAACAAAAAATAACAATAGAAATGGTCGACAAAGTAATAGTCGAAATAAAGTAGATGGAATTTGTGGCGAATAGTTAGGCTATGGTTTCCTTAAGTCATTTTATCCATGTGGTCCTAAACATGGTTTAAGTCATAATAGTTGCCTACTTTTATGTGTGACCTTTGTCTAACTAAATAATCAACTAACTTCTATCGCTGTTATAGATTATGAGAGACTACGACCATTACCGAAGCTCGGTTCAGTATCTTGTGTCGTATCCAAAATTGACTCATACCTAAATTAAATTTGCAATTTTTCGGACATGATCATGCAATATCTTTAAAATCTATTCCTAAAAAAAAAATCTTAATAAACTATGCTAGAAAAAGTACGCATAAACATAAATCAAGAAAATTAGACCTTTTTTTTAATTTATTATTGAATTAGAAATTAGATCTTTATTGTACTCTTGTACAATTATGAAAACATAGAGTAGGATATATTCATCTTAAATTCAAGTTTTAATAACCCGGTGTCCTAGTTTGATTATAACTCTATATGCATTAAAATCATTTTATACTTACGAAAAAGAGTACCAGCTGTCTAGTTAATTCCTAATTATAGAATCATAATTTGGAATTAGGAGGCGACCAATTTTATAGTTGAATGATTAAAACTAAGAACAATAAAGTTAAACCCTAATATAAAATTTATTAGTTATCATTCACCCAAACAAATTAAAGGGAAAATAATGGTAACAATAACAAAAATAATCGCAAAATTACCATAAAAAGTGAATAAATTGAAGGAAGCTGCCTTTTTTGTCTTTTAGGTTAAGGTAGGTATGCATTCTCAAGGCAGTGTTCGTTTCTTAAAGAATAACGACAAGAAGTAGAAAGTGAGAACCATGCAATTTCAAATTCAAATCACGAAGAATATTTCACGCATATCGAGTATTATTTCAAAATATTTATAGGTGAACTTATGTTTTTTTTTCTTTTTTTAATTTTATCTTTTTGCTGGAAAGTCATGAACTTATGTTTACACTTTTTTTAAAAAAAAAAGGAGGAGAGAGCGACCAACGTGGCTACATTCTCTGGGCGTAACCATAGGTACTCCAACCCCGTTCAAGAATGTTCTCCAAGATTCTATAGGCGAATCGCCACCACTGAGCAGTAGAGTGAGTCACCTGAACTCCCTCCGAACAACTAGAAAGAACGATACTCTAGAGCCTGAGGTTGGGACACTGGGCTGGCAGGGATCTCCTTCACATTTAAAACTCCCAAATAGAGTTACCCAAGTTCGAACTCACGACTTCTAGCACCCAGAATAACAGCGTTGCTACTAAACCACGTATTCAATGGTATGTTTATAGATCATCCATTTCTCGACGATCAAATATTGATGTGAACAACTAAAGTACTAAACTATCACTTTTCTAATAAATTTAGTAATATGCGATGGACGAATGACAACTTTAACAGTTTTGTTCTAATCGGTCGAAGTTAAGATGTGTGGCATAGATAAAATTATATAAAATTTTTAAGTATGTTTAATGGTGGAAGTTAATTGGACTTTATGCATTCAATTTTTATTTGCATACACTCAAAAATCTTTTCAGAATTTATTCATACTTTATACATTCATCGTTTTTCAAAAATGCCCTTTTACTTCCTTCAAAAAAAAAAAAAATGCCCTTTTACTTTTTATTTTTTGAAAATTTTCATCATCAATCTTTAATGTCCAAATTCAGACTTTAATTTTAAAATAAAAAAAACAAATAAGATGAAATCTTAAAGAAAATATATCACAAATCAATTGACATCTTATTGTATTGTTTTGAGAAAGAATTTAATTTTTCTTTTCATAGTTTGCTTGATCTAGATTCGTTTTCAAAGTTGATTTGCTGATATTGAAGTTTCCTTTACATTCAATGGTGAATCACAATTCTCTTCTTTTTTTTCTTTTTTTTTTTCCCTCTAATTTCAATGATGGATCTTGACTAAGATTAAAGATATATATATATATAATAAATAAATATGTTTTCAAAGGGAATATAAATTTGTATCGAAATAGCTATATTTAATGATTATGACTCTTAGGAAAGAAAAAATAAAGGATTCTTATTTTGTAATGCACAAGTACTATACTGGAAAATGCCAACTGGGGTTAGTTCAGTTGGTCCAAGGTTTGAGGGTTGTGTGTGTGTGTTTGGGGGGGTCAGGGGTTCAAACCTTGGTAGTGNATTAGTTAAGCCCCACTTTTTTTTTTTTTTTTTTTTAAAAAAAGTACTATACTGGAAAATATTGAAATATTAATATAGACAGAAAATTTCTCTCTCTTTTATTATGTTTTGGTGATTGAGACGGATAAAAAGACAATTTTCCACTTTATCTTAAATAAACTTGTCATTCTTGGTAAATTTTTTTTTTTGGAAATTAGGATGGTCTTATTGCTATAGATCTGCAATTACATATTTTGATTATTCCTGAAATGGAGAATATGATGACAAGAGCCACAACCAGCAGAGTCAATAAAAAACTTAATATCCTTAACAATAGAAGCTACAGCAAAACAAGGATTAGGATGATTAATAGCCTGAACAGCCTTCAAAGTATCTGACTCAATCATATGAAGGGGACAACCAAACTCAATCACCAGGTGGATTCCTTCACAAATGGCAAGCAACTCTGCATGCAGTAACCACATCGAAACCACCCATTAACTTTAGAGCCCGACAAATCAATAAGGTGAAAGAAGGTGAATATACAAAGTCAATAAGGTGATGTATTTAGAACTTACCTTAATATTTTTATGGTATATAAAGCTTCTTTAAATGCTTTTTCTTGTTCTTTTATTAAACCAAAAAACAAAAAGAAAGAAATTCAGGGAATAGTTTCTATAATCCCATCTATTAAAGGATTTTTATAAAATTATATTAATTAATTAGATGCATGTAATGTTTTATTCTTAACAAATTACATGACTAGGAGAGATATTCGTGATTTAGCAACTGGTTTGAACCTTTTTTTTCCTTGATTTTATTCCAAAATGAATCTTGATTAAATTATGTTCAATATGAGAAACAAAGAGGCAAAAAAAAAAAAAAAAAATCACTAAAAAAAAAACTTACAAATACAAAATAGTTGTCAAAGCAGAAACCCCCAACCACCGCCAAAAAAAAAAAAAAAGCTATCCTAATTCCTAATTTTCTCCAAATAATTTTCTATTATATCATATAACAAATTTAAAATACGACTGCTAAACTCTGTGCGGTTGATTTATTTGTGATTATTCTATGGTCATCATCGAAACTCATCAGGAACCTTATTATATTTACTCTTTTCGAAATATACATTCGAATAAAAATCTGACACTATAGTCTAGATTTAAAACTATCATCGATTTTATATTTCTCAGAATCAAATGCGTTGTTAAAGCTAATCAATTAGGTTGTCCCGTCCAAGCAGTTGCCAGAATAGAAAATCGGATGTAGTGTCTAGTCTAGTAACATAAATCAACAAATAATTGGCTGTAAGTATTTGGAGTGCCACGTGAACTAGCTATAGGTGGGAATGTGGGATCATTTTGGCACATTAATTAATTTATGTGTAAAACGAATAAAAGAATATATCCCATAGTTGTTCTATTATATATACTATAATAAATTTTTAAGTAGCTAGCCTCACACCAACCAAATTAGGGACTAGTTGTAAGTCATAATTTATGCTAAAGATTAAATCACGTATAACAAATGTATAAACATAAAACTCATGATCAAGATATTAAAGTTCGTCATTCTTAAAAATAAATAACGTAAATTTATGTGAATAGACTAAGAATGCACCTTGATCAGTTACGATTCCAAATTAAACTTCACTTTTAGATTAATAACACCAAAGAAAATGGAAAAGTGATTTGTTCTCTAAACTCTGAATTTGCAGATGCTAATTTTGATGGATTTCGTTCATTTATATAGGCAAAGAAAGAACTAGTTTTCTAGTTTACTTTAAACTCTATTTCCCACGAAGTTCTACTAGAAAACGAGTTCTTAAATAACTATGTTATACATATCATTCATATATTGTCTCAGAAAAAAAATATATCGTTCATATATATATTTATGATCATTAGGCCTTAAATAACCCTTAAATAAAACTAAAATGGTTTGTTTAACACACATAGACAAAATAAGAAATCACGAAACAAGGGACCTTAATTAATTTCATATGTTTAAAGGAAACTCATGCTACGTTCATGATCAAGTACTTCTAATACAATCTAAATATATCTTAGTTAATTGACACGATCAAATTCATAAACATGTTATTCGTTACTTAATATTAATTATATAGAAACTTCATTTATAATGCCCACTCTAACGGAAAAAAATTATATCAGGAATTGAACCAATAATACCTACATTAAGGTTGTGCATATTGTATAGTCCAAAGGATTTATCACTATTCATTAAAACCTATCCGATGTATTCCACAAGAAAAAATAATGAATATTTTTATTTTACATAAAAAAGAATAAAGAATATGTATATTCTTTTTTATTTCAAAAAAAAAATCAATATACCACTAACATATTTCTTTCTCTCTTAAAAAACCCTAGTCTCTATTCTCTCTCTAAAAAAAACCCTTGTTGTTGCTCTCACAGTAGGCTAGAGAGGGAGTACTTTGATCTCCTTATTCGGCCTTTCTTCATTCTCCTCTATCCTCTATGATCTCTTTTGGGGATAAGAAGTTTTTCATTGGTTCTTCATTTTTTTTCTTTTAATTTTCTAATAAATCCATATTTAAATCTAGTTATTGTACCGCGTTTGTATAGATTTTGTACTACCTGAGTTTTGATCTGTGTGGATTTTAAATTCTATTTACTAGATCTTGAATATGAGATTTTTTTTCTTTAATTTAGATTTGTAATGTTGATGGATTGGTTTTCTTCTCAGTGAGTATGGATCTCATTTGATGTTGGAATCATAGTCTACATGCCAAAAACAAAGTCCAACAGCTAGTAGGTGAAGGCAATTATTTGTTAATGGTCCCTATTATCTTCTTCTCATAGAGAACTATGGTAGACCACTATATATTCTTATTATTGTTGTGTTTATGATCCATTTTTCGTCTCTTTTTTAGGAGTTTGAAATTGTAATCCTCTGTACCATTACTACATGAACTATTTTTTACGTCGTTTATAGGGCGACGTGGTTTTCAACCACGTCGCTCTATAAACCACGTCGCCCTAACCGGTGACATGATAAGTCTCCGTAATACCATGTCGCTTTATAAGCGATGTAGTATCATAATCTACCACGTCGCTTGTACAATAAGCAACATGGTAAGTCGGGCTACCACGTCGCTCTGTGAAAAAGCGACGTAGTAGGTTATGATACCACGTCACTTTTCTAGAGAGCGACATGGTATGTGGCTTGAAATAAGCCTATGACGTGGAACCCACTTCCAGAGGGCGTAAACATCCCTTAGATTCATTACAAACCAGAGCCAAAATTAGCTAAAAATGGCTCAAAACAACCTGTAATCAATAACCAACAATCTACCATGTAAATTCCAACAATCCATTATACAAATTATACTTTTTTCACTATAATACATAGCTAACTCCTACATAAACCTCCCAAATTAGTCTAAATCATAGCTCAAGTCACATAATTAGACTAATCAAGTCACAAACACAAAAAGGAAGCACCACAGTTTCTTTTTTTTTTTTTTTTTTGAATATAAAGATAACTTGACTTTAAATTTCTGAAATTCTTTTAAAATTAAAATCAAAATAGAGGTTGGAATTTTGTTTGGAGCGGACTGAGCAGATCTAAACATTGCAACAATACGGAGATCTACATATTTATCAGTAAATTTTTTTTTTTTCTTTTTTTTCAAGTTCTTGAATTCCAACCTCTTAAATGGGCTTTAGGGTTTCATCAATTAAATACTTGGAATCTTTTTTTTTTTCAAAAACAAAATGGTTGGTAGCAAAAAAACTTAAAGTTGCTGCGTTTGTGTTCCTCTAGGAAAACTTTGTTGATGGATTAGAGGTAATACAAATTGTCGGAGATGATGAAGGGAAGTAAGAGGAAAAACGAGGAAGAAAGAAGAAAGAGCAAATAATTTTATTATTATTAGTATTTAATAAAAGGCAAACTCACCTGACAACCTTTACGTGTTGCATCAGCTACAAAGTACAACGTGGCCCGTGCTAAAGTTATAAATTCTTGTTAACTAGCAATAGAATTTCAGGAAACTCAATCATAAATTATAAATTTATAATTTATCTTTGGCAAACTCAATCATAAATTATAAATTCTTGTTAACTAGCAATAGAAACAACCAGCTCTTATTATCCAAAACCCAAATCAATACTCAGGAGAATGTCTATTCTAACTTTTAATCAAAGAAGGTGTGAATTCTACATCCGTAAAATATTAAAATACGTTCCCAACTATTTATAACATTAGATCTCCAAAATACGAAGAAATTAATTTGTTAACATAACAAACTTCACCCATATAAATTAAAAGACAGAATATGACAAAATGAGTTTATATTTATTCAGAATTAAGATCAATTCATATATAATCATCAGTTGATAAATACAAATTTTTTATATTTTAATAGAGTTTCTTAGAAACTCATTTTCATCTTGGTCTAGTTCTATATAATCTCTAATATTATATATAACACCTATATTTTAATGTTTCTCTATAGTTCAAATAAATTATACTATTCATAATAGAAATAGACTACATTAATAATTTTAATTTAAAAAAGTGTTTAACTTTATTTAATGATCATGAACTATTTTAGATTATTATTTTTAACTAAAATTTTCTTATACATAGCAATTATATACTAAATTTACGACTACATTAATAACCAAAGAAATAATATGGTATTTAAATTGCATAATTTGACTATGTATAAGAAGATGGAGAAAATATAAATTCATATAGTAATCATTAAATCTTTCATCAATTATATGTTTTTAGGACATAAGCCCTAATACTCCTAACTTAATTTTATATATAATAAATCTTGTAAATATATATATATATATATATAGGGCACTAATTTAGTAGTTTTTTTTACCTATACGTATGTATAGTTTTGGCTAATTAAAATTTATCATACACATCTTTTTATAATAAAAAGTAAGAGACAGAAATAGCATTAATAATGCATGTCTTTTCATATACATCATTATAGTCATTGAATACCGTTAGATGATGATCCAACGACTAAAAAAATACATATACATAGGTAAAAAAAAAAATACCTACTAGATTGGCAACTATATATATATACTTATATAGGGATCAATTCAGTAGGCTTTTTTTTCACCTATTTATAGATAATCATGATTTGAATTATTGGATAAAGAAATAAATAAATAGGAAAATTATCACTAAAATACCCTCTGTTTTGAAAAAATGTGAAAAAAAACTTTATGTTTTTGAAAATTCAAAATAAGTACCTTCTATTTAACAAAAATTATCACTAAAATACCCTTTGTTTAAAAAAAATGTGAAAAAAATCCTTGTATTATTGAAAATTCAAGATAAATATATTCTATTTGAATTATAATATCATTTGTTACCTTTGACCAGTTAAAGACTTCAAAAAAATTAGCAAAATTAATATTTTACCCTTTATTATATTAATTTAAGGTATACACGAAACGAAGGAATAGAGAATATATATGGTATAAAAAATATCTTCCCTCCATAGTTGCAGTATAAGTCTAAACAAGAAAAAAAAATATCTAAAATTTTTGGAAATTTTTGTCACTTTCTAAATTTTCAAAAATTTTAGATTTCTTTTTTCTTTTCTAGATTTGTGCCACAACAATGGAGAAAAAAAATTTTTTTTTTTTTTTAAAAAGAGGTTATAGGCCATGTATATTTTCTCTCCCTTCATTTTCAAGTATGGTGTGTTTCTTAAAATAATATAATATGGGTAAAATGTTAATTTTACTAATTTTTTGAAGCCTTTCATCAGTCAAAGGTAGTAAATGATATGATAATTCAAATAAAAGGTATTTATTTTGAATTTTTAATAATACAAGGATTTTTTTTCATAGTTTTCTAAAACAAAGGGTATTTTAGTGATAATTTTTGTTAAATAGAAGGTACTTAATTTGAATTTCAAAAAATACAAGGTCTTTTTTTTTTTACACTTTATTTTAAAACAGAAGGTATTTTAGTGATAATTTCCCAAATAAATATCTACACCTATTTAATTTTCTCTCCATCTTTTATCATGAAAATACATGTCATGTCAATTTTAATCGCATAAAAAAGAAATAACTATAAAAAGGAAAAAAGAAAAAGTAATCTTATTGGATTGGGACCTAATATATACATATATATATATATATATATATATACATTTTCTGATATTTAGTAATAGGATTGGGTACGTGGGCGGTACCTTTCTACCTGTACTTGTGACGGTTTTATATGAACTCTCCTTTATTCCATTTTTTATTTTGTTTCGTTTAAAATACTTAGTAAGAATAAACATAAGAGTAACGATAGAGACATCAAAATCTTGCACCAAACACTCACACCAAATGATGTGGCATGTATTTCAACCACTTTTTATTTTAGAGTGGACCACACCATTGAAAATTATAAGGCTGACAGTGATGTTACATCACTGGTGTAATTTTTTAGTGTATAATTTTGGTGTCCCTATCATTACTCTAAACATAATACCATGAAAAGCAAGAAATATATATTTCATTTTCTGTCATAAACAATATGTCAAATTTGCTAATTAAATCTATTCAAACACAAATTCTATAAACTTAGCATCCGTTATTTTTGGTCACTTTCTTTCTTTTTTTAAAAAAAAATGAAAAAGAAACGAAAAGCAAACAAAGACACTTCTTTTGTTAAATAACTAAAAAAATTCTGGGAAGCCCAATATTTGAACATATTTTATATAATTGATATTATTTGTGTTGGACTTAAAAAGGTAGAAAATGGAATTATAAAAACAAATTAAGAATTAATAAATAAAAATTACTTGATGAGAAATCTATCCAATTTCAATCAAAATATACTTCTATATTTTGATTAAAAAATTATAACCAATGAGAAATTGAGGTGAAATAAATCAAAAAAAAAAAAAAACGACAAATGAAGAGGCGAAAGAAAGTGGTCAGAGAATGATGGAAAAGGAAGTGCACAGAGATATATTAATAGAGATAAAAAAATTAGGAATAATAAACGAGAAGGGAATAATAATGCAAGAGAAAAGTGATAATGGTAATAATAAAGAAAATGACGAGAGAGACTCATTTAGATGAAATCATTTAGATGAAAGAGAGAAATGTTGGAGTAAGGCAGTAAAGAGAAAATGGGGAAAAAGAAGAATGATAAGAGAGAATATAATTAAATAGAGAAAGTAAGGAGATAAAAAAGTGAAGAGAGAGGAGGAGGAGAATGAACGAGAAAAGAAAATGGGGAGAAAAAATCATACGAAGATGAAAAAGAAAGAAAGAAAGAATCAATGAATGAGATGTAGATTAGATATAAATAAATCAATGAATTTTGGATTCCTCATCCATTTATTAAATAGAAAATAGAAATTATTAATCTTCTTAAAAAGGTTTCCTGTCATTTAATTTCTTTGGTATTTTTCTTTTCCACCGTACTTTTGGGTTCTAAACAAGACAGTAAAATCATTTGGGAAGGCACTAGAAAGAAAGAAAATTATAGCGACAGCCATATTCTATATATATATATATATTCTAGTGCTCACAACAGCCAATAATTTCGCATAAGGCACATTATCTTTATTATCCTCCCAATGAGAAAAAAGATGAATATAAATGAATAAAACGTTATATAAAAGGTTGCTCAAATTGATTTTGTGCATGTGCATATATAATTCAAAATGATACGTATATATGTTCAATGATTAGCACATGGAGGTCAATGGTGGTGATGAGGATAAGTATGGAGGAGTAGTTCAAGGTTATCCATTAGTAGAGAACTTGTGTACATATGAGAGTTTCCGAAGCCCCAAAAAGAAGAAGAAGAAGAGTAGTGGTAGTGTGGTACTGCTAAGAGCAATTAAAGCTGACGGAAAGGAGTCATTGACTTTGGGACGATTTACAACGTAAGAGATGACACTGCAAACTCCACTTGCTGCTTCCTGCGTGTTGACTGCTGTTACCTCCCCTCATTGGTTCACCCTTTTAAGAAACGCCTCTGTCAATCTCTGCCTTTAGTTTTTAAGTTTTATTTTATTTGCTTGAACAATCTGTGGGTCTGATTTTCTTAGGAAATAGTGCTTCTACAGCTACATTTATTGCGTGTGTATATATATTATATAATATGGGCCAAAAGCTATGGTCACGACAAACATTTTTGAAGACTAATCACTCACCGGTCCTTATTTGATTGTTCATCAGGCCATAACAATAATAAGGATTTTTGGCATGTATGACCGTTATATTCCTAACTGGCAAAGTGGTCTTTTAAGTTAATTTGTTTGGTCTTTTAAGTTAATTTTTTAAGTACTCTCAGGGGATGGTCGAAGTGGCAAGGAGCTCGAACTTAAGGCCTTCTCTCACTTAGGGAGGGTGAGATCATGAGTTCGAGCCCTCACGTCGCCTTTGGGAGCCCAACCGAATGAGGGTAACTCTGGGAAGTGACCCGCCCCAGGATCTCATCCGCCCTTTTTATTATCAGAAAAAAAGAAGTTAATTTTTTAAGTAATTAAGTCCTTAAGTTTTAAAGATTTTGGTAATTAAGTTCTTTTTATTAGTATTAATTGTTACAATATTAGATGGAATTAAATAGGTCACATACAAGATTTTTGAAGGTTAAAATCGATATTTTACTAGTAATAGTTAAAATTGGAAAAAAATAATTAAAAATTAATTACAATTACAAAATAATCTGAAAAATTTTTAAAATAGAAAATTTAAAATTTTAAAGTTTCTCTTAAAATTTCTTTCTATTTCCCTTCCAAACTAACTAGTATTAGTGAATTACTAATTTCTTTCACTTAAAAAGTTCATAAAAACTTTAACAGTTACAAACAAAATTGACTTAATTGCCAAGATTTTTAACACTTAAAGACTTAATTACCAAAAGAAATAACTTAGGGACTACTTTGCTAACCTACGAATATAATAACCAAACATGTCAAAAATCCTAATGATGATGATGATGATAATAATAATAATAGAATCTAATGGTAAGGGATGTTCGAGGGTAATTATTGGGAATTGGAACAACCTAGATTATCACTTTCAGTTTCTTACTTCAAAGAAGAAATAATTATTTACTGTCAGGAATATATGCTCTTCAAAGCATATTCTATTTTGTAATAAACATTTGTTGGAATCAATAAAATTTGTTAGATATTTTCTTTATATATTTTGCATAAGTGTGATTGAATAAAAGTCCATTAATTTAATTACATAATATGTATCTTTATGATCACGAAGTGGATTCACAGAAGAAATTAATCGATACAAGTTATTTTATAATCAAATAAAATTATTCGTAATTAACAAAATAAAGTTAGGATCTTTATTTTAACTGTGGTAAATTCATTGAGTAATTTGTCTTAATTATGTATGTAGTTAGACTACATTGAATGAGTCAATTATGAGATTTAATAGAAACCTTAAATAACTGTTAGACTTATTAAATCTCATTTGGCATTGATAATACTTTATTCTCGATCCTGAGTTAGTTATAAGTTCATGTTTTTTTATATTCCAACATTTGAGTTATAAAAGGGTGTAACTCTAATTGAGAGGTTAATATTCCCAGTAAGATGGTGGGAGTTATTTATGGATAGTGACACTTATAGATTGACAACATGGAATTTGTACATGTATATTTCTTGACGGGTTTTCAGTAGTTGATCATAGAATTTCTAGCCAGAGACATATTTAATTAATTTATTGAAAATGGTTATTATAGAATACTACTAAGAGTCAAGAAATAAAAATATAATTAAATTGATTGGACAGTTGAGATATCAATTTAATTATAATATAGCACAAATGATTAAAGTATAGATATCAATGTGGCATAGGCTGATTATTACTAGTGTGATAATATCTGTAAAAATATCATTTAATAATGAAGTGTAATTCCAATCTTTTGGTGGAGTAGAATTCAGAATTTACAATTGGATTGATTAACTTAAGACACAATTATAGGAGCCCCTATTTTATGAGCCTGAAGATCTCCGAAATAGCCCGTAAATTCGGCTGTAATGCTATAAGTCCATTTAATAGAAGGAAAATAGTAGTTAGGCCTCACAAGCCCAAGACTGCACAAGCCTAGCCCAGTAATTAGGCATAGGCATGTGGTACTATGCCATAAGGCACTGTGCCTTAGGCATGTAGTGCACTCTCATTTAGTTAGATTTCAATTTATTTAAAAGACGGATTATTTGAATTTTTGAAAATTCTAAATTAGTATAATAATTGATTAGTTTAAAATTCAAAGACATAATCTATCAGTAAAAAACTATACGTATTATTTTGCGTTAGCCAATTTAGTTTGGTGACTGACAAGATAATGAGAAATAAATATCTTTTATTTTATTTCTTAATTTGAATTAAGAAGTATAGATAAATAAAGTATAGATATTTATTCAAATTAATTTTTAATTATTTTAGGAATTAAATAATACTGTGCAGATTTGAAATTTGAAAATACTCTATAATAAGAGTGTTACACTTTTCATGCAGAGAAAATCTCTTGACATACAATATATTGAGGGGATTACTCTGGAACAATGAACCTAGATGGATATTTTTCTGTTAGTAAATTATCTTTAACAAGAAAGATGTTCAAGAATCTTTATAAGAATAAAAAGTTACATAAAATTTTAAAGTGTGAAATTTTTTTCTTCACCAGAGAAAAATAACTTTCTAAGAAAAATAAGAGTGTACAATTAGACGTGTCAAACGTGTCGTACCGTGCTAGCATGACCAATTTAAGTTAGGCACAAACATACTTTCGTATTGTGTCATACTATGCCTTGCCGGCCCATAGTATAAAATCACAGGTCTAGCATGGCTCATTGGCCTTGCTCTAACGTATCGTGTCTTGTCGTGTCAGCCCACGTATCTGAACGTGCTAATCTTTTTGGGTTAAAATTTACCCATCTAGTTAGTAAATTTTATTAGTTTTAGTATTCCTTTTGTCAATTTTTTTTTCAAATAATTTGAACTTATAAAAAAAAAAGTTTATTTTGATGTAAAATTTTATCTTAACTAGGTTTGCATTGCACCTACTTAATCGTAAATTCATAATTATTTTAAAATTCTTCTTTTTTCTTTTGAATGAAAGTCTGTCAAAGTAAAGAAGCATCAATAGAAAGTAGAAGCATCCAAACTAGGTTGGTACACAATTATCTCTACAATCCCTTACTTAATGACCTTTGAAAGATAATTATTATTAATAAGAAAAATAGAAGAAAAGAGAATAATAATTTAGAGCTTATAACCCGAATAATTTTACTTGTACGACCTTCCTAATAATTCTACTTGAGATGCTAAGGAAAATAGAAAAAAATAAAATAAAAAGACATATATATAGAAAAAATAAAATGGTAAAAATATATATATATTTAACGTGTTAATGTGTTGTGCCTATCGTGTTGGCATACCAAGCCATGTTGTGCCGTGCTTGTAGGCGTGTCCTACCGTGTTTAGCCCATCGTGCCTAATTTATTAGCCCGGCATGACTCACATGATCGTGACGTGCCTGGTATAGCCCACGATTTAACGTGTTGTATCGTGCTTTAGCCGTGCCATACCATTGTACTAATGGGATGGGCCGACCCCCTTGACAGCTCTACGAACAATTTTCTTGAGAGTTTTAAGAGGTCTATTCTCTAGACAAAAATAGAAAATATGTAGATCAATTAAAGACGAAGTGACAAGAAACTTGCTATTGTTCTAGTTTTTAATTTATTATTTTCTGAGTTATAATCAATTTTCTCCTATAGCATACAAGGTGTCCACGTATCAAGTACGGTATAGAAAATATGTCATTGTCTAGAAGTATTTAGAGTGAGATAACTTGTATATCATTCTTCCATCGATGTCGATATCGATATACGATAGATTAGATATTTTTCCTTCTAATTTTACGAGTACAATCTTATTGTTTTCGATGCGTTATATGTATATGTGATATTAGGTTTCTAGATTTTTTTTTTTTTGAAAGCTACGACTTTCCTTTCATATTTTATAATAATAACCTCAACATTTATAGGTGCCTAAATTATGGAGAGTCTCATTTTGCTTCTTAAACTTTAAATTTTATCATTTTTTTGTTTAACTTTGAAAAAAAAAAAGGTTTCATTTTTATTCTTCTTCTTATATATTTTGTTTTATTCGCAAGAAAAGAATATATGAGACATATATACTCTTCTGTTGTACTTGTTTTATTGTATTTGTTTTATATATAGAGACATAAGTCAGCAATATAAAGAAATTAGAAAATGAGTTAAAGCATTTTAAAAGTGATTAATTGGATAAAAATTTATTGAACATTTGATAATAATGCATTTTGAAACTATCCAAAATGTTATATTTATTAAAATTAATAATACAAAAGGATAAATGCGTTTATGTGCTTTTTCTGTTAAGAAGCATGCATAATATATATCAAAAAAGACTAAAATGAAACTTTTTTAATAATTTAAGGACTAGGATAAATGCGTTTATGTGCTTTTTCTGTTAAGAAGCATGCATAATATATATCAAAAAGGACTAAAATGAAACTTTTTTAATAATTTAAGGACTAATTTAATGAAACTAAAAATTTAGGGGCTCAAGTAAGACTTCCATTCATTTTTAGTTCAAGGATCAATAAAATAAAGCCATTTATCTTACAAAGAAATAAAAAATAATATAAAATGAAACGGGAAATGAAATCATGGCCACAAGACTAGAATTTAAACGAAAAACTCCTAAAATAAAAAAAAACTACAACTTCTTAGAAAATCGATTAGTGTTTTTAGAAAATCGAATTTAGGACTTCACCTTTCTAATTTTCTTTTTTCTAAAAAAAACAAAGAATATATGTAAACTGAAAAAAATTTCGGCAATGGTCTTTTCATCCACAACGGATATATCCTCTTCAAATTAATCCTTTCAATTTTTCCTTTTTCCATTAAACTATCAAAAAAAAAAATCTATCTCACAACTACTAGCAACATGATACACTTGTTTTTAGAAAGTGAAGAAGAAGAAGAAAGAATTTTCATTATTTGACTTAATTTGATTTTTTTTTTTGAAAAAAAAAAGGACAAATGTAGATTACATTAGTCTACAATTTAGGCTATCCTACCACAACACTTTCTTTTGCACCGTTGGATTAAATCCAATGGTTTTTCTATTTTGTTCCCTAATCTTATTAGTCCCCTATTTTAGAACCCCAAAAACTTCTTATGGAGTTAAACCCAAACCCAACAACACCCAAATTTTTCGTCACCTTCAACCAAGAATTGCCTGACCTTGACCCACTTGGCCGCCAATGGCCCAACATGAATCATTGAAGAACCGTCAAAACCAACACCATGTTAGGTCTCTCATCATACTTTGGCAACAAGAAGCTGACTATCTCGCAACTACCATATTCCGACATCCCCGACTCCGAGATCAACATGCCCATATATTTTCATCCTACAGCTTTACCAAGATTCATGGCCTCTGAAAAATATAGGGCACGTTTGGTACAAGATTCGAATCCTATTTTTCAAATTCAGAAACAGCTTTTATGTGTTTTATCCTTCCAACTTTCTACATAAAAGCTGTTTCTAGATTTAAAAAATAGGATTCGAATCCTATATCAAACACACCCATAATTTTTCTTAGGTGTTTTTTTTTTTTTTTTTCAGTTATTGTTTACTCCAAACAAACAAGCCTTAGTGGGACATGGGTTTAGAGGACACATGGCCGTTTATTATTAATGGGACAGAATTTAGGACAGAAATTAGGACAAGTGATCTTGCTCCGAGAAATAAGTGTACGTCAACTTTTTGATGGTCTTATATTTCTAAAAATTTTCTGTGGCCATCTTAAACTAGCAAAGATTTTTCATTTCCTTTTTTTCTTTTTAAATGTTATAATCTAGTATATAACTCCTTTTAATTTGTGTCTTTTTATTAACAACCAGGATGCCGCCCCAGCCGGCAACATTATTGTTGAAATATAGCTATAAAATAATTGAAAACGACCCATAGAGGAAAAGAACGAATAATGGATCTTGGTCACAAAGTAAGACCAAGGATTGTATTTGATATAGGTAAGATAAAATAATATCACAATGGGAGCAGGTTAACAAACTATAGTCATATGCTATGATTGATCAGATATTTAATGGCCAAAACCTTTAATAATAAGATATTTACATATAGTAAGCTAATTTGTATACAGCAGTATCAACATTATATATTGTTAGTGAATGTTGATAGAAAAATAATTTTCTTTTAAGATGGGATGTTTATGAAACAATATATGCTATCAATTTTTTTTTTTTTAAGGATCCATATATACTATCAAATTCATATTATAAGAAAATTATTAATGCAGGATATAATTTGACAAAAACAATATTTGTAAAATGTACATTCCCTAAGTCATAATAATGGATTTCTAACACTTTTACATATAAAAACTCAAAAGAATTATAAAAATATGAAGATCAGTTTTTTTTTTTTAATTGTCGTACAATTTTTATTAGAAAAATATCACTTTTTAAAAAAAAATTAAAAAATACTATTTTTAAAGTAGTTACGTTTTACTAGTTTCTGAAAACTGGTTACTGGTTACTAGTTATAAATAACAAATACTTTTGGTTACTAGTTACTAATTTCTGCAAATTGGTTACCAGTTACTAGTTACTATTTTAAAAATAATATTTTTCTAAATATTTTTAAAAAAATAATAGTTTCTAATAAAAATCATATCAAACTTACGAAAAACACAAACCACTGTATTTTTCAAATTTCTTTCTAAAAATATTGTAAAAGACCTAATTTCCCCATAATTAAAGCTCCAAATAACAAGTGACTTCTTTTTTTTTCCTTCAGAATAAAATGATCCTCAAAGAACTATCATTTATCATAAGCCAAATCAGCTTCTACAACGTTATAAAGTGACTTCCGTATTTGATCTCACATTTTAATAGTCACGGAGGATGAGTACTACTTTTATCAACCTTAAATTGATAGCACTAATACTATGTTACTTGATAAATAGACCACATACTTCTCATCACCTACAAGAAAAACCAAAGCCATTAATATATTGCCATGGATTCCCAAGAAACCCTAGCCCAATCCTCGTTAAGCACAAAAGAGGACGAAGCATGTCTTAATGCTATGATCTTCACCAACTCTCAAGTCCTTCCTCTTGTACTCAACGCAGCCATAGAGCTTGATTTGTTTGGGATCATTGCCAAAGCAGGTCCGGATGCCCAACTTTCCCCCTCCGAGATTGCTTCTCAGCTTCCCTTCACCCAAAACTCCAACGCGAATCCTTCCCTGCTCGATCGCATGTTGCGCCTCTTCGCGTCCCATTCCCTCCTCACGTGTTCTACTTCCACATCCGAAGATGGCGAGATCCAAAGGCTTTATGGCCTCACACCCACTTCCGAATTCTTTGTTTGTAATCGTAATCCAAATGAAAGCTCCTTAGCGTCCCTCGTCGCTCTACATTGCCACGCAGCTCCGCTGAAAGTATGGTATGTGATCAATTTTAATTAATTTGAGCTCTATTATACTATTCTTGAAGTACATGAGTTGATAATTTATTTTCTTATTTACTTTGTTTGCCACTAATTTTGATTCGATTTGCCACTTTTGATTGGAAAAGCATAAAATTTTAGCCAGCAATTAGACCCTTTCAGTATATAATATCTAACTATCTAAGGTTGAGGTAGAGTTCTAGTTGATGAAATTCTAATAGACTTTTTTTTTTTTTTTGGAAGGTTGCATATGAAGGATAACATTCTTGATGGTCGTACCAGTAGTCAATTTGAGAGAGTCCACGGTATGCCTGTATACAAATATATGGATTCCAATCCATCATTCAGTAACATTTTTCACGACGCAATGGTTAACCGCTCTACCATCATCATGAAAAAGGTACTAAATGTTTACAAAGGATTTGAAGGCCTAAGTTCGCTTGTTGACGTTGGTGGAGGAACTGGCCATTGTCTAAATATGATCATCTCTCAGTACCCTTCCATCTTGGGTACTAACCTGGACCTTCCTCACGTTACAGAAAATGCCCCCTCCTATGCTGGTAAATATATATATATATATTTATAAATCTGTGAATAGGCTTATATATGCTCTTATTAATTCGATTTATATTGACTCCAGCTCTTTGTATAACGATATGTAGGTTTAACTATATCTTTGTTATTATAGGTATAAAGCATGTTCCCGGAGATATGTTTTCGAGTATTCCCAAAGCTGATCAAGCTATTATGATAAAGGTGAGTAATAAGATAAAATTTATATTTATGACTCCGTCACACCCACAGTTCTGGCTCACGATTTACTGATCAGTCTATAATTTTCCATAAGATATATATGCCAAATATGGACAATGGTATATATATATATATATATACACAGAGCATCTGATCCAAAATTTTTACAGATAGCAGTTCTATCAAACAATATTTTTCGTGATTCAGTTTTGTACTAAAATAGCCCTGCTAATTCATAGAAATTAAAGCTAGAACAACTGTCCGCTGAGGGCAAATTTGGAGCTTCACAAAAAAAAGGGGGGTTATAATCCAGTACCAAGCTGATCTCTGAGCCAAATGTCCTCTAATAACAAAATTAATGTGTCTCTAATAAAGTGTTAAATTAATAAAAGTGGCTCTTGAAATTAAAATAGTAGTGGACTGCTAATCCTTATGATTTGTTTGTCATAACAGATTCTAACCCAATTAAAATTTACAAAGGAAAAGATTCATTAAAAAAATGTTCCTCATGAAAAATACCAGCTATACTATGTATAATATTTTCACATGCTTGCGCGCGCAGGAAATACTTCACAACTGGAGCGATGAACATTGCAGGAAACTTGTTAAGAATTGCTATGAAGCGCTACCTCAGGACGGGAAACTAATAGTGATCGAGATAATAATGCCAGAGAAACCAGATTCAAGTATGGTTTCTAAGTTCATTTCGGAACTAGACAACACAATGTTAACACAACCAGGAGGAAGGGAAAGAACCAGAAGAGAATTCCAAGCTTTGTGCTATGAATCTGGATTTTCCAGCTTCAGCATTGCTTGTTTTGCCTTGTCTGTATGGGCAGTTATGGAGTTCCAAAAGTGATTTCAGGTGTCTAAAATAGTCAGCTGGCTAGCTTGCATGCCTCCACCTATATATATAACTTTCAGTCTAGTATATAAACGTATTTCCCTGTCTTAAAAATTTAGCCATATGCTGCAATTAATAGCATCAATATAAGGCCTTCAACATGAGCAGTATTTTCTGTCTCTACATGTTTGTCTAGCTACTTTGTCATATATTTATAGCTCAATAATTTGCAATTATGTACCTGGCACTTTTTTTTTTTTTTTTCTTTTTTATGTATGTAGGACTATATTCGAAATATATCGTTTTTAAAATAGCATTAAAATGTAGGCCTTTACTAAAATACATTTTTAAAGGGTTTATTTTTCTTCCAGTTTAGTATTTTAAAAAGAACAATGTATAGGTAAATGTTAGAACAACTTCATTTTTTTTTCTTGGAGGAAATAACTGAGAGCTTTTCCTATCTTTCTTATATGTCTTTCTATTTATTGGTTCCATACGACGCCCATAGTAGGCCAGTTCTAGAGAATTTATATATTAGGGTGAATGACCCTTTTTCTCTATGGTAATTATAGTAAATGACCATATTTTATATTTTATAGCTAAATATCCCTTTTTAAAATACTCTAGAGTTTTAGATGCTTTTTTGTTTCCTCATGTATATGTTTTCCCTCTCTCTCTCTCTCCAATTGAACAGAGCTTCAGTGGCATTTAAATCTTCTTTTCTTTAGTGAGATTAGCGTTTGTTCTAGGAAAATCTTCTTTTTTTGTGGCGAGATTCGCATCTTTTCCGACGAATTTGGTTCTTCTCCAACCAATTCTTGTTTTGTGGTGGCTTTGTCTTCAATATTGGAAGTTATTGTGTTTTTAATTTCAAGTCTTTTTTTTTGTTTTTCCTATTGCCAAATCAAATTACGATTTCAAACAGAATTTTGAATAACAGATTTGATGTATAACGATCTTATTAATTTGCTAACTTTCCATTATTTGGCACATAAGCTTCTAATTCCAGTAGAAATGATATAGGCCGTGTGAGATGAATTTTGAGTTTGTATTAAATTTCTCTGATTTTTTTTTTTTAATCTTTTTGAAAGGAAACCGGCTTCTCTATTTAATTATTAACTGGCTAATCAGCAATTAAAATATGAGAGATACATTCAGGATTCTAGACATTCAGCCATGTAAGTGTCGAAACCCCCTTCAATCATAAGTACAGTGGCATGGTCCACATTCCTTTTCAACAGACCAAAATCTGGAGGGTGCCATTTCACGTCTCTCACCACATGATTCTACACAGTTGAGTTGATTCGTTGCTGAGCATCTTGAAACTCAAAAAGCTACAAACCTGTTTTTCTGCTTTTGGTATATATCTTTAGGTCTGTGAAAATTGTGTGGAATTTTGAGCTTGCTATATATATATATATATATATATCGTTCAAATTGTAGTATATGTGCTTAAGTTACGTAAAAGGAATTTGGAATTTCATATTTTATTTGTGCGGTACATAAGGATTTGATTGTAGTTTATCTTCTTCTGGTTGTAGGACTTGTGAACTAAATTTCATGAAATCAATTTGAATTTCGTGAGGTCATATATTTTTTACATAAAGTTTTGATTATGGTTTTATCTTTTTCATTTTGGTTCTTGATTTTTTGTATAACTTAAAGTTTATATAGTAATTAGTTGGTAAATCATATTGGCAAATCAGATTAATTAAGATTCTTTGAATAGGAATTTTTCATACTTAGTACATAACGATTTTTATTTTTTTAGTTCTAGTTCATCATTATTTCAAAATTTGTATATAATTTTTGTTTTGTTAAAAGTGTTCTGTATTAGTTTTTTATGTCTGGTAGATATATATGACATTAAATTCAATGGATAAAATGTTTTTTTTTTATTAGATAAGTACTTTTTGTGTTGTTAAATCTGGTTAAATTACGAATACAACATGTATGCAGAATTATAGATATTAATGAAATTAAAAAAAAGGATATATATTAACATATAGCTTAAGAAGGGCATATGATGTAGTTGTCACATGAATTATACTATGGTAAATAACTGGTAAATTAATTATATATTATAGTAAATAAATTATATATACCTATAAATGATAAATGAATTATATATACATGTAAATTAATTATATACTATAGTAAATAAATTATGTACGTTGATAAATCAATTATATACATGAATATGTCAAATTAATATAATGGCAAACTCTAATCATTAAAAAAGAATATAGACGATAACAAAATAAAAAAGAAATATTAATTAACATATAACTTAGAAAAAGGCATGTTTTCTCATGATTTTACCTATAATTGGTAGTCAATGAACGTACTTTATGTCAAAATTATTTCATGATCCTGTTCTCTTACAAATGACTTTTACGTAAAATATTTCAAAAGTGATTAGCACAGAATCTATAAGCTAAATGAAAGCTTAACCTAATTAAACTTACCCAAACTAGACAAGGTAGGACATAATTTCAGTTAGGTACATTAAAACATTATTTGATTTTATTTAATAAATCAAATGTCTTACCAAAAGGAAAGCAAAGCCAACTAGCACTGTTTAATAATTAACTACCAAAGATTTGTGTCAAAACTTGAACAAATGGTAAAAACTAGGCGTCTTGATATGATATAGAATTGTCCTGTTTTTAAGATGAATTCAGTTTGATAAGAAACATCACATGAACATCATTCTGAGAAAATGAAGTTCCTTCATTGCAACTTTTAGGTGTACTCATTTGTATCCTATTGAAATTACAATGGAAGTTGATCCAGAAACACCTATAAACCTTTCCTATGATCTAACAACTGTGTTGTAAATCTAAGTAAAGGTGGTATAGATTCTGATCAAATTTTGCCTCTGATTCTTCTATCCTCGTGTATCAAATGTAAACGAATGTAAATAAATATTTTCGCCATTTGCGGCCGGAGAACAGCCATAATCTATTCAAAGAATGGATATGATAACAAACTCAAAAAATTTTAGAAATCATGTATAAACTTAGCCGCTATAGTCTCCGACTCCGAAGCTTACCCTGTAGAAGATATTGCTGGGGACTAACATATACAGCAAAAGAACTAGACGAAAATTGTCCCAGAATCCAGTTCTAATCGTTTGGATCCATTTCTTCATCCTGATCAAAGATTAGAGATGTGTTAGTGTTGCCAGTGCCATTCAGTTCAGGTTGTTCAACCTGGTTGCTTTCATATTCTGTTAATTCATCATCATCATTTTTGCTGTCTTCTTCTGCAAACATGTCCGAAACAATGACATCTTGATCATGCTGCATCCATTTCGGGCACTCTTCTTCACCACCATATAAAACTTGGCCATCCTCGCCTCTGACAAGAATTGGTGTTTCAGCAGATGGTATTCTGCAAGAGCATTCGGGAAGCGGGTGTGAAATGAACAAGGCTGATTTCAACAAGAGGGACTGCCTAATAAGGCCTTCCTCACCCAAGCTTTTGTTAAGGTGTTCCTGCACTGCACGCGTCCAATTATGCTTGGGATGGTACAAATTATCGCGGGTCATGTTCAAAAGTTCTGCAAGAATTTTCCTGTTTAAATGAACAAGAATTAGAGTCCAACAAATGATTATAATAGGATTCAGCAATTTCCCTACTCATGGAAATATAGTATTAATACTAAATTAATAAATAATATTACCCAAAAAAAAAAAAGTTCTCCATTAAATTCAAGATGACCAACGTTTCCTTTTAATTCAAAGAAAAGCAGTGATATCAACCAATATTTTATTAGCATTTTCAACGAGTTGGAGTAATGCTCAAAGATCAACTTGTTTATTAAAGTTTTACAAGTAACCAATTTTATGTCAACATGATAGTTGAAATGATGCTGCCACATCATTGCCCTGACAGAAAGTGACAAAGCGGTGATTCCAGGGTATTATCATATCATTGACAAGCCAATTGTTCATTGAAGGAAGTTCCTATTTGCTGTTGTTTTCATTGCATTGTTTTGCATTAATTGCTAAAACTAGGGAACCTTCTGAAATGTAAACAAGAAAAGAACGACAACTAAAGTTTCTAATAGTGTTTAGAAGTTGGATTCATTCAGTTTTTATGTATCATTAAACAAAACGACGAGCCATTAAAAGGGTTGTTTGCAAAGTGAATCCGGATTTGTTAGTTTTGCCAGAGGTAAAGAGAGAAACAGTAGAGAGTTGGATTATTGGGAGTATATAGAGATCAAGATTCAAAGAGTGGGTTAGGAAGAGCTGGAGGGGTGTTGGTGATGTTAGACAGATAAGGGTGTTGAGGAGCTTAATAGGGGAATTTTCAGTTTCTATTCTTATTAGAGGACAGGACAATAGAGAATGGTGGTTTTCCGGTATCTACGGACTGACGAAGGCATCACAGTGGCAACTTTTTTGGGACGAGATAGTGGGGCTGGAGAGTATTTGTGCAGGTCGTTGGTGTGTAGGGACTGTAAAGGGTGAATTAAGTAATGTTCTCTATCTAAAAGAGAACTTTGTATATGAAGTCTAGAACTTAATGGGTTAAGGAAGGTGATGCCAATTCCAAATTGTTCCATAATATGCTAAACACGAGGAAGTCTAAAAATTATATGTCCAAATTGGAGCTTGATGATGGAACCCTGGTGGAGAACGAGGAGGATATTGTTTCAAGAGTGGTTGAGTTCTTTGAAAAATATATTCTTCAGAAGGAAAGCCTTATTGTGGTTTTGAAGGAGTAGAATGGCAGCCTATTTCACGGATCCTTACGGAGTGGCTTGAAAGACCATTTGATATGGAGGAAATTAAGCAGGCTGTATTCGAGTGTGATAGTAATAAGGTGCCAGGCCCTGATGGATATTCATTAGCCTTGTTTCAGTCACAATGGGAAATGATTAAGGTGGACCTGGTTGGTGTTTTTCAGGAATTTCACAGGAGTGGTGTTATTAATGCTTTACAAATGAGACTTGTTTTTCAGGAATTTCACAGGAGTAGTGTTATTAATGCTTTACAAATGAGACTTATATATGTTTGATCCCAAAGAAAATTAATTCTTGTAGAATCCTCGATTATCAGCCAATAAGTCTTGTGACTAGTCTATAAAAGATTATAGCCAAGCTATTGTCAAGAAGATTGAGGGTAGTCCTGGAAGAAACAATCGCTGAAAATCAAGGGGCATTTGAGGCGGGAAGACAAATTTTAGATGTGAATTTAATTGCAAATGAGGCAGTCGAAGATTATAGGTACAATGGCAAAAAAAAAATCTTACTTTTAAGATCGATTTTGAAAAAGCATATGACCATGTGGAGTGGGAGTTTATTGATTTTGTTTTTGCAAGGGAAGGCTTTGGAGAGAGATGGAAGAGGTGGATACTTGGGTGTTTGAGAACAGTTTCTTTTTCAATTTTTGTAAATGCCAGGCCAAGGGGAAAATTCAAGGGGTATAAAGGAATAAGACAAGGGAATCCTTTCCCTCCTTTTTTATTTACGTTGGTAGCAGATGGAATGTCATGGTTAGTTGATAAAGCTGTGGAATATATTGTAGTTAAAGGTTTTGAGCTGGGGTTGGAAAAGGTGAAATTGTCCTACTTACAGTTTGCAGATGATACGGTGTTCTTTGTTCATGACGATAGGAATTATTTAAGCAACTTATTGAAGATTTTGGATGTTTTTTGTGAGGTTTCAGGTCTGAAAACAAATATGTCAAGGAGTGTGTTATTGGGGATTAATACGGACGAGGGTGTCATAGGCGAGTTAGCTGCACTTGTAGGTTGTGAAGTAGGTTTATGGTCACTAAAATATTTGGGGTTGCCCCTCGGTGGAAATCCTCTGTCGATTGAGTTTTGAGAACCTGTGATGCGTAAGGTGTCTAAAAGGCTTGCAAGTTGGAAAAAAGGTTTTCTTTCTCGTGGGGGAAGATTAACATTGATACAATCGGCGTTATCTGCTGTACCGATATATTATTTGTCTTTGTTTCGTGTCCATTGCAAACAAGTTGAAAAAAATGATGAGAGATTTTTTATGGGAAGGAAGTGATGGAGAAAAGGTAGATCATTTGGTAGAGTGGGAAGAGGTGTGCTGCACTAAATCGTTTGGGAGACTGGGTATTGGGACTTTGGTACTTAGAAATAAAGCTTTGCTGTTAAAATGGTTGTGGAGGTTCCCCATGGAAAAAAAATTCTGTGGCATAAAATAATCAGGAGCAAATATGGTCTTAATTCAAATAAATGGGATTCAGGATCAGCTTTAAGAACTACTTTCAGAAGTCCATGGAACTACCTCTCATCTCTTTATGATGAATATTTACCGCTGGTTAAATTTAAGGTGGGCAACGGTGAAAATGTGAGGTTTTGGGAGGATTCCTGATGTGAAGATGAATGTTTTGCTACAAAATTTCCTGCTTTATTCAGAATATCTTCACTACATAATGAAAGTATTTCCAAGTTCGTTGATATTGAGGAAAGGGGTGACGTCTTGGAATTATCATTTTATAAGAAATATTAACGATAGGGAGTTACATCACCTGTTGAGCCTCATAAAGTGTTTGGGGAATGCAACTTTGAATCAAAATGTTGTGGACCATAGGTTATGGAGACCAGATGTGAGTGGTGGCTTTTCTTGTAAGTCCAGTTTCGATAGTTTACAAGGTGATGAGGATGCTTTGGTTTTCCCGTTTTCTAAGTTAATATGGAAAACTATTGTCCCTCAAAAAATAATATTTATCTGGCTGCTGATGCTCGGAAAATTGAACACAAGCGATATGTTACAAAGAAGAAGGCCTTACCAAAGTCTATCCCCAACATGGTGTGTGATGTGTAGACAAAACCCGGAAAACGCAGATCATTTGTTCATTCACTGTGATTTCGCTTACGTGCTGTGGAGTAAATTGTTGAAGGAGTTTAAAACAGGATGGGTGTTCCAACGGGGTTGTGCAGAAATGTTGTGTTGGAAATCAGATTTGATTAGGCTGCTAGTAAATGTGACAGCTACGAGAGGATCAGGTTTGACTTGGGAAATAAGAAAATCTGGTTGATTGTGTGCCTTAACGTTAGAATCCTCCAGCTGTAGCCTATTGCAAATCTTTCTGTAACTATTTGGTTGTATTCTCTTGATTAGGAGATTTTTTTTCCCTAGAATTAGGGTGCAGTTATTGTGAATATCCTATTAGGTAATTTCTCTTTCTATAAAACTCCTATAATAGGAGATTGTATCCTTACGTTCAATACACAGAAATATATAATATTTTCCTATTTTATAATTGCGCATGGTATCAAAGCAACCGTTTCTCTGAAAAAAATCTTCCTATGTCAAAAACAAAAAAGCCTTTCTTACCAATTTCAATATCATGTCTGATGTTACCTCTAAAATCTCCCCTGCTGTTACCACTAAACCAAATACCCCTAAGATTTCACACTCTGAATCTCACTCAAACCAGATCACCACCATCCGCCTCAATGAAGGAAATTTTTTGAGGTGGTCTTAGGGCCTGTTTGGGATAGCTTTTACTTCTTAAAGTAAAAGTATAAAAAGATCTTCCTAAAAAAGATGGTAGGTCCATGCTTCTTTAAAAAGATCTTTTGGATACAAAAAGATCTTCTAAAAATTCATCCAAACACTCTTAAAAGATCTTTTGAGCCCTAAAAAATCTTTGAAAGCTGTGCCAAACGGGCCCTTAATCCGTTTGTACGTACATCTGGGGACGAGAAAAGATTGGCTACTTGACTGGTGAGACCAAGGTGCCTGAGAAGAATGACCTGGCTTATGCCAATTGGGATGTAGAGAATGCCATTAGGTGAACACCATGGAGGAAGAAATCAGCACTAATTACATGTGCTATCAAATTGCCAAAGAGCTTTGGCATAATGTGAGTCAAATGTAATCTGACTTAGGGAACCAATCCCAAGTGTGCGAACTGCAGTTGAAACTCAAAGACATCCGTCATGGAGACGACAGCGTCACCAAATACTTTAATATCCTCAAAGGGTTGTGGTAGGATATTGACCTATTCAATGATTATGAATGGAAAAGTCCTTGATGATTGCGACCATAATAAAAAGATGGTGGAAAGTGAGAGAATCTTCAAGTTTTTGGCAGGCCTTAACGTTGAGTTTGATGAAGTATGGGGGCGAATTGTTAGCAGGCAGCTCTTACCATCAATTGGTGAGGTTTTCTCTAAGGTGCGAAGAGAGGAGAGCCACCGGAGTGTGATGCTGGGCAGAAAAGGAGGCAATAGTCCCGTGGAGAGCTCGGCCCTGGTTAGTGCAGCGGCTGCTTATCGACCACAAAACAATCAGCAGAGAGGTGATGAACGACCCCGAGAGTGGTGTGACTACTGCAATAGGCCGCATCATACTTGGGAGACCTACTGGAAGCTTCATGATAAACTGCTGATTGGAAGGATAACAAGTCCAGAAATGGTTCCAAAAACAACTGAGCCAACATTGCTGCCTATGACCATGCCAACACTGCTGCCAATATTGCTGAACCCAATTTTCTGAACAAATAGTAGATGGATCAACTCCTCCAACTGCTGAAATCCAATCCCCAATATGGTATTCCTAGTTGTTTTGTTGCTCAATCAGGTAGTAATATTAGTGCTTATTCGGTTTATTCAAATTCAGCACCGTGGATTATTGATCCTGGTGCTTTTGACCATATGACAAATCTACCTCACTCATTTATTTCTTATTCTCCATGTTCTGGTAATAAGAAAGTGAGAATAGCAGATAGAAGTTATTCTCCTATTGCAGGAAAAGATTCCATTAAATTATCAGAAAAAATAGAACTAAAATTTGTCTTACATGTCCCAAAATTTTTTTGTAATCTTTTGTCCGTTAGTAAACTATCACGAGATTCTAATTGTCGCATAACCTTCTTTGAATCTCATCGTGAATTTCAGGACCAGAATTCGGGGAGGATGATTGGCAGTGCTAAAATGGTGGATGGCCTCTACTATTTCGATGATGGCCTATCTAGCAATAAACAAGTTTAGGGTATGAGCAGTAGTATTAGTTCAACTCCTGTACGTGAAAAAATAATATTTTGTCATCTTAGACTAGTTTTCCTTATTCAAAACATCTATTTCCTAATTTGTTTGAAGGTGTGGATTGCAACTCCTTTATTTATGAATCTTGTAAATTATCAAAAAGTCATCGAAATATTTATAAATCAAAACCTAATCGTGCATCAAAACCATTTTATTTAGTTCATAGTGATGTTTGGGGTCCCTCAAAAATTAATACTTTATCTAGAAAGAAAAATGGTTTGTAACCTTTATAGACAACCATACAAGATTATGTTGGGTCTATCTTATGAGTGCTAAATCTGAAGCTGAAAAATTGTTTAAAGATTTTTATACAATGATTGAAGATCAATTTCATACAAAAATTAGTATTTTACGAAGTGATAATGGTACAGAATATTTCAATGACAATGAGTGTTTAGGAAATTTTTTTTAAAAAAAGGCATTATTCATCAGTCTACAAATAGGGACACCCCTCAACAAAATGGAATTATTGAAAGGAAAAATCGTCATTTACTTGAAATTGATAGAGCTTTAATGTATTCTATACATGTTCCGAAATATTTAAGGGGTGATGCCATCTTAACTGATTGCTATCTTATCAATAGAATGCCTATCAAAGTTTTAAAATTCAAAACACCGTTGTAATATCTTGAAAAATACTTTCCTGGAAATCGGTTAACATCTGATTTACCTTTAAAAATTTTTGGAAGCACTACATTTGTTCATATACCAAGTCATTTAAGATCTAAGTTAGATCCAAGAGTTGAAAAATGTATTTTTGGGTTGCTCCGAACAAAAAAGGGTACAAATGTTTTAACCCTCACACAAAGAAAACATTTGTCAGTATGGATATGGTTTTTATGGCAAATACACCATTTTTTAGCAAAAATTCCCTTCAGGGGGAGAGCGTTAATGAAGAAATTTTTTAGCAAACTACTACTATTCTTCCTGACTTTTTTTTTTTATTTTTTTTTCCTGAAAATACTCATGAAACAGGAGTCTTAAATAATGAAAAAGGGAATCCTAATCTATCCTTGCCAGAAATTAATGAATCGCAAATAGGGGGAGAAATACTATAAGAAAATAAAGCCACCCCTGAAATCTGTGTTTACACTCGAAGACGGCCTAATGTCAGAAATCATCCTACTATCGAAGAGCAAGGCCAATCATCACCCCCGAATTTGACTCCAATTCCATTTCCAGATCTTGATGTTCCAATAGCTATTCGAAAAGGTGTACGAGCATGCACTAATCATCCTATAGCTAAATATCTCTCTTATGATAAATTTTCTAAAAATCATAATGCTTTTACCTCCAATATCTCTCGTCTGTTTATTCCTAGAACTATTCAGGAAGCTCTAGATAATCCAGATTTGAAGTCAGCAGGTATGGAAGAGATGAATACTCTTCGAAAGAATGAGACTTGGGAAATTGTAGATATACCTAAAGAGAAGAAAATTGTGGGAAGCAAGTGGGTGTTTACAGCAAAATGTAAGGCTGATGGAGTATAGAAAAGTATAAAGCACGGCTGGTAGCAGAGGGATTTACACAAACACTTGGGATTGACTACCAAGAAACATTTGCGCCAGTAGCAAAGATCAACTCAATTCGGGTCGTGCTTTCCCTTGCAGTTCATTTCAATTGGCCTTTACATCAGTTGGATACAAAGAATGCTTTCTTGAATGGAGAATTAGAAGAGGAAGTATACATGAAGCTACCACCAGGTTTTGAAGGAAAATTAGGAAATGAAAAGGCTTGCAAATTAAAGAAGAAGTTGTATGGCCTCAAGCAATCCCCAAGAGCTTGGTTCAAATGCTTGGGAAAAACAATGAAGGTTCTCAGGTTTTGTCAAAGTCAAGCTGACCACACTCTCTTCTTCAAACACTCGAGTGATGGTAAGGTTGCTATCCTAATTGTCTATGTAGATGATATAATCCTAACCGGAGATGATAGCATTGAGTTGAATAGACTAAAAAAGGCCCTTGCCAGTGAATTTGGGATCAAAGACTTGGGCTCATTAAAATACTTCCTTGGGATGGAATTTGCCCGACAAAAGAAAGGGATATTCATGTCTCAACGGATATATGTTCTTGATTTACTAGGAGAAACTAGCATGTTAGGATGTAAAGCTGCTAACACCTATAGAACCAAACTTAAAATTACAATCAGCCAAGGTTGGAGAACAAGTCGATAAAGAAAGGTACCAGTGCCTTGTTGGTAGGTTAATTTATCTCTCTCACACTCGTCCAGATATAACTTTTGCAGTTAGTCAGTTTATGCACTCTCCAGGACAAGAGCATTATGATACAGTGTACAGAATTTTAAGATACTTAAAAAGGAAATCCAGGAAAGGGTCTTCTATTTGAAAATCATGGACACCTAAAAGTTGAAGCTTATACTGACGCAGATTGGGCTGGAAGTATAACAGATAGAATATCGACATCCAGATATTGCACATTTGTTGGTAGAAACCTAGTCACTTGATGCAGCAAAAAAAAAAAAAGTGATGTGGCACGAAGCAATGCAGAAGCTGAATTCTGCATTGTTGCTCATGGGATATGTGAGGTTTTGTGGATAAAGAACTTATTGCCTATGAGAGTTTACTGTGATAACAAGTCTACTATCGCAATCGCACACAATCCAGTTCTATATGATAGAACTAAACACATTGAAGTTGACAAACACTTCAAGAAAAAATTAGATAGCGGGATAATCTGTATGCCATACATTTCTACAACAGAACAAGTTGCAGATATACTCATAAAAGGCTTACTAAAGAAACAATTCGAAAAATTAGTGAGCAAGCTGGCCATGGATAATATTTTCAAACCAACTTGAGGGGGAGTGTTGGAAATCAGATTTGATTAGGCTAGTAAACATGACAGCTAAGAGAGGATTAGGTTTGACTTTGGAAATAAGAAAAAATCCGGTTGATTATGTGCCTTAACATTAGAATCCTCCAGCTATAGCCTATTGCAAATCTTTCTATAATTATCTGGTTGTATTCTCTTTATTAGGAGATTTTCTTTTTCTTAGAATTAGGGTGCAATTATTGTGAATATCCTATTAGGTAATTTCTCTCTCTGTAAAACTCCTATAAAAAGAGATTGTATCCTTACATTCAATACACAGAAATATAATATTTTCCTACTTTATAATTGCGCATGTTGATTCAATAGCCAGACTTTCTTTGTTGCAAAAATAAAAAGAAGATTTGGACTGTGGTGATGATGGCAATTTTATGGTCTATACGGGGGGAGAGAAATAGAAGGATTTTTGAGGATGTTGTGTCTTTAAAAGGAGAAGTGTGGGATAGGATTAAATTTTGGGTAGCTTTGTGGCTTAAGAGTGATTGTGCATTTAAATATTTTGATGTTTCTAACTTGGTTAGAGAGTGGGATGTTCTTTTATAGTTATCTGAAGTTGTTTTATGTTTGGGATTATCTCATCCCATAGATGTACTTTCTTTTCAAGTTCATTTAATAAATTTCGTTTCTTATCAAAAAAAATATATATATATCATTAAACAAAACATCTAAATTGGCTTTGGTATATAATAGTAATAGTTACAAAAATATTTTAAAAGAAAATTCATGCATCTCTTACCTGTCTGGTCGATATGTTCGAGAAGAAGCAATCTCATAGAGCCTGTGTCCCATAACCAAGCTAGAAACATCTGGCCATCCACTACCATCATTGTTAAAACCAGGAAAGAAGGCATCTGCTTCGACAGAGACAATATAATCAAGTGCGTCCCAAAGTAGTCGATGTGCTTGCATCCTCAGATCCACAGGTGAAGGGTCAGGTTCTGTTTCGGTCTCAGTAATCCAACCGTACCAACCTTCTTTTTCATGTCTATAGATAGGTCTACCTGGAGGGGGAGGAAGAGGGCGAGGCCTAGGACCAGCCTTTTTCCATTCTTCTTTTAGTTGTTCCTCACTTTTGGCTGGCGGTGATTGAAAGAGATCAAGAGGAAGATGTGTTTCAGGTCCAACCAAATCAGCCAACTCTGTTTTGCTGCACAAAGAAGTGCGATCTACTAAGTTAGCAAACATGGCGCGCAGAGGGATCAGAACCCTTTGACCTCCAAAAGTTTCAGAACCAGCAACATATATTATAGTTTTAGGAGGATAACCCATTGCACGTAGGAGAATGCCAACCTGCATAAATTTGAACAACTAATTAGCTCAAGTCAAATTATAAAAGTGAATCTACATTGGTTTCAACAACAGAATAGGCAAGTAAATAACATTTTTTCAGCTTTTCTTTGCTTCGATAATAAGTTCCCACTTTTAGAAAGGGGGGAAAGTGAAGGAACAAGATCATATCCCTCCATGCATAATCCACTATTTGATATCTGATTACTCACATAGATTACACCAATTAAACTAAATTAGATTGAACTTATACTTCATCTCCTAAAGTAACATGTCCATAGATCAGCAACCATTAACAATTCTCAAAGTAACGGGCTTAGCTGCAATCTGACTTGGCCTTGCAGAGACCATACCTGATTAATGCAATCATGTTGGTGTTTGTTTGTGTCTCAGTGCTTAACAACTCTCCAATTATCAAATCAGATGGGGATTATTGAAATAAACCTGAAGAATAACAGATTTGGTTTTCTACTATCTAGAATCAGATTTGTTTGTATTTATTCAATTGATTGGTGATTATAACAAATTTCATCTACAGTTTGAAATATGTACCACTAACTTTCCAACAACACGAAACACTTGCAATAATAACTAATTCCTTCAAAAGTGCTGATTCTGAATCACCATATATGTAGCTATCTTTCAGCGTACAGGAAACAACTCTTTATCTATGGATACACAGGGTTACTCTATGTCTCCGATATTAGTAGACATCTCAGACAGAACACAGAAAGCATGGATTGCATAGTGTAAACTCTCAGTTGTCTCAGTAAAACTCACCTCCTAGTTAATAATTCTGCATCTTTGAATTATTGCTGTTAGTTAATAAAACTTTGATTTACTAGTAAATAATAGGATTTTCGTATTGGTTGATAGATATGGAAAACCATTTTACTTTTGAATAAAATTATTTAAATTAGAAATAAAAAGATCTACTTCATCAAAATTAGAAAGAAAAAGATCTACCAACACCAAATAAGATGTTAATGCAAATTTCAAGAGTTGAAAAAGTTTCAACTGACCCATGATCCAAAATGTAATTGAACAAACAGCACAAACCAGAGAATCCACATGATTTTTCTTTAATAAGAAACAAGGACTTCTAATTAGTAATGAAAGATGAAGTACAAAAGAAGAGGATAGCGAAGATGTGAAATATTTAACACAAAGCATACCTCTTCTGGCATGAGAGGGCATGAACCATTTTCTCTTCGTAAGTGAGAATCAACGCCTAATTCTTCATTGATGATCCCTCTTTTAATCATTTGTGCCCTTCGATATTGTATGAGTTCACTATGAACATCCTACAAGACGTACAGAGTTAACTAGAATTTTCAAAAACACAAGAATCAGAAATAACAGACTGTCAATCTTAAAGAATAAGTATAGGTAATTGAAAATTAGAACATTTAAGAAATAAACAAGTTTGTTTCAATACCAAAATGTGATGGATCATGGAGGCAGCAAAGTGGGAGAGGAAAAAAAGAACAAGAAGAAGAAAGTACAAATTTAAATGCCATTTACAAAGTAAAGCTTGTAAGAGGGCTATCATCGGTGGCTGTCTGCATGCATTACCACAACAGGGTAATGAGTAACCAAGGCCAAGAAGGGTACAAAGAAGCACTGACGCTCACGCAGGTTATTCTATCAATGGCCCCAAAAGGGACTCAAGCCTAAATAACACCCATTAACAGGCCAGCAAGTGCCAAGGGGGATTGACCATAACCTGACCTAAGGGCCACTGAACGAATAGATATCATGACATGATGGACCATCCCAAGCCCAAACTTATTTGCAATACTGTACAAAACCTTAAAGTTGCATTACTTAGACTCATACTTGGTGCTGCTGTGCTTTAGTTCCTTTCCTTTGCGCTAGAGGAGTAGAAATGCGAATACTGTTAGAAACTGTGTGTGTGTGTGATTAAGCTGAGCATGTTTGACAGCTCAGATTTAGGTGCAAATCCGTGTATAGATCTTGTAATTAGAGTGTGTATATTTAGCCAGTTAATATTTCTGATTTATGGGGATCAGGTCTTAGGAAAGTTTCTTTTTCTAGCCTAGGATCTTTCTACATAATGTTCTATACATTCTGAGGTTGAATACAAGGGAAAGTATTCCTATATTTTGTCAATTACTTTGATCCTGGATAAAAATAAAAGCAGAAAAGGTCTGAACGGCTACCTGAAAAAGTTCAGCACAACCATGATATGCCAACATGTCTCTGATTAAGCCAGGATGAAAAACAAGGAAAGGCTGGCCCCATGCTCGTAACCTGTTTGAAAGAGGGTATAAAAAGAGACTGAGAAAAATAGAGGAAATTACTCCATAGGTATCCGGACTCTAGACATACAACAACTGTCAGATATACTTGAGGAACATGAGTTCATTCCAGGCCACGTTACTTTTCTTTGTTACATTTGATCTTGAGTAGCTTACAACTTAGTAAATCAATTTGTAAACAGAATATTGTCAATATCTTAAAATATTATTTAACAAAACTCACAGAAGGTTTTTGGGTGAAGCTAAGTCTGACCGCTAAAGAAATTGTGTGACATTAATGCTCTTTTATTATTCTTCTTTTCTTAGTCTAATTTTCCTGCAAATCAAACGATTCAACTCTAGAAATAACTCAGAATAACTTGTGAAAAATAGCAGTCATTCTTTCAAACTTCAGCTACAAAACCCAGAAATCCCAAATCCTTTGCACACCAACTGCAACCTTTCTGTACCAACTTAATCTTCTAAATTCAGAAATCCTATAAGGTCTCAAAACAATATCTGCGTAAGCGCTCTACAGATCAAAATACTGTTGAAAGCTCAAATGTTAACAAGACAAGGGTTCAAAAAGGGTACCTCTCTACCATACGGTGCCCAAGCTCCCTAATTTCGGGTCGGAATTGGAGAGCATGGAAAGCAACTCTGCATCTAAGCCTCTGAAACTCAGCCAGGCTAGATGGAAGTATAGACTGAAAAGAAGAAGCAAATATTTCTTTTAGTAAGAAACAGAGAATAATATTTATTGATAGATTATAGAAGTTATCTCAAGTGGTTGGGTGGGCGAGTGTGTATGTGAGTGGTTCAGGGTTCAAGTCCTGTAAATGAATCTAATCAAAGAAAGGTATTAGAAAAGCTACAGAAGATGATAAGGTATCATCAAGAATTACAAACATAAACACCAATCTCTAATCAAATCAGTAAACTGACAATCTTTGAAATTCTTTAGTATCAAAGATCCAAAGGGCAGTCCAATATTTAAACCCTGTCCCAAAAAGACTTATGTCTCCCAAAAAAATAGCCATAATGACAACATTCCAAAGTCCTTACCTTCTCACACCTTGCCACTTAACCCAGGGTCAAATTGAAAAACATCCTGAATCAGATGGGTGTAGTTCCTATTGACATGGAAGAATTTTTACATGAAAGAAAAACTTTTCAACCTATGTTTATCAATCACTCATTCGCCCTCTACATACTGTTGACAAATAAAAACCATACTATCAATTAAAACATGACAATCCTCAGAAGTCGGAATTGTGATAAACAAACTCAGACAAACCACCAATCCAAACAAATGATGTATAGAAATATTTGGGGATTGGAATTAGATAACTAATCTTGACACCTAACGAAGTCTTCAGAAAGGAGGGAACCCAAATTAATCTGATACTAAAATCCAAGGATGCATCTCAGTGATCAAGATAAATGAACTGGATGAGCTAAAAAAAGGAGAGCAATGTCAGCGACTACCAAATTAGAAGCATCTTACAAGTTACTGATTGCAAGAGTGAGAAATGGCTATGAAAACCTACAAGTTGCCTGGATTCCATTGGAACAGTGATATAAATTTGAAGAATAGTCTTTGGTTTAATCCATAAAACCATTGATTGTATAAGTGGTAATACTTGCTGGGCGCATTAAAGCGTAAAGATAATTTGGCCATTATACGAGTGTGTGTGTAGAGAGAGAAATATATCTTTACCTATGAATAAACACAAAATCATAACAGTACTAATACTCACTGGAAGCAGTAAAGCATAACGAAATTTACTTGATATATATTGTGTATATAGTCATATATACGTATATATCTAGGTATTACAGTAGAAATTTGTTTATTCCTTACTGATGGGAAAACAATTATTGACCGTTTAGATTTCAATCTATTAGTTAAAAAACAATGCTATTACTTAATTCTCACTTGAGTTCATTCCAACATATTTAATTATGACAGATTGAAATCTAATGGTTAATATTGGATTCTCTATCGATAGGAAATTAAAAATATCCCTATTGTACTATCACCCATATGCATATATAAATACATAAACATAGAGATAAAATCATACATACATAACAACACTGTGTACTGTATACACAAATTTAATGTAAATGTATCTAAAATAATAGAATACGCATGGATACATAGATATATATATATATATATATATGTAAATAGATGGAAGAGAGATGTGCACATTTGTAAAGACACACAAAACTCCTCAGGTTTTGTTGCAAATAACTCTAGTGAAACATTAAGCCCCATATGAAAGGGGGAAACACGAAATAAAATAGACAAAAACAAAATAAAATAAAGAAGTTTCGTGAAAGACAATGCTTTTATTAGCACAAGAGGACTTTATCATCTAATCCTTGTCCAACTTTTCAGATCCTTCCCCACCGTTTATTGTTTATATTTTCATAGAGGATTATGGTGCTCTAAATAAGCCAAGATGCAACATATCAGCTTGTAATAAACTAAATCTGGTCAGTTGAAAAGTACAAATAACTTATAACAATTTACATGTGAAAATTCAAATAATATATATAATATAGTATGCATAAGAATTTGTTCTCAGAAAAGACAAGGCTTGAAAATGAATCCAAAACTTCAAAGAGAGCATTTAAAAATAAATTAAAGCTGTTTGGAATCAATTATAGCATCTGTGGCTAATAATTGTAAGATTACATGGGGAGAAGGAAGTGAAGAAGATACCAATAGCAAGAGAAGAGAGGGAGGTCAAAGGACATTCTTTTCCTTTTAAAAGACACGAATTGGTATTGTTAGAAATTACCCCCACTTACTGAGGACAATTTGGTCATTAATGGTTACCAAATTTTAAACCACATACACACATAACCTACCAATCTAGAGGAGGATAAGGATTTAAAAGTGTCCAACAAAATCTTAGCTGACTTCAAACCAAGGATAGACTTTTGATACTTCTAAATTCCTAAAAAACAAGCTACTCAATACTAGTTAATAAAATAGCAAATTTGGCTAGAAAAATTCATGATCCCAGATTCACCCAATGCATAGTGAACAGAAATGACAACTTCCATATGAAACTAAAGAGACGAAGAAACTGCTTCTTATTGCAGTAAATCTAAAATCCATAATAGCTCCGAAAAAAAAACTATGTTAATGCTGAAGCAACTCGATGTTCTTTTGATATTATGAAGGGTAAACTACCTGCAGACATCCACCATCTGTAATAACCAAACCAACAACTTTAGCTTTCTTTAGTGCTGGTAGCACTTCTTTAATATAAAATTTTGGTGAAGCTGACGTTTTGGGCTTAAAAGTGGGAAATGCATTCCTTCTCCTAGCGGCTTTCAAATTCTCAGGCAGGCTCTTGACAATGAGTATGTCATTTGTAAGTGATGCTACAAATTGCTCCTCGTCATAGAGATATGAGAAACTCTTGAATTTGTTGCTGTTAAATTTTAAATGAAAGGTAGAATTCAGTTAACTAAAAATGATTACTAGCCTAGAACCAGTAATTTAAACAAGCACGAACTTAGCATAAATTACCTGATGCCTTTTGAGCGAGTACTCTCTTGAATCTCTGGAATGACAAGAGTAGCATTTAAAAGCCGGGATATGGTGACCAGATCACAGATCTAGAAGATTAACAAAAATTAAATTAACTCCTAATAGAAATTTTCATACAGATGACTTGCACATTGATTGAAACTTACGGAAGATCTTATGTTTGCGAATCCACCAAATATTTTGGCATAAATGAAACCGTTACTTTGTTTGTTTGGAACTGTAAAGCAAAGAAAAATGATACATTAGCTCAATCCAAAACTTAGAATGAGTTTCTATTTACACTCCTTAGATGAAGCTTTCAGTGATCAGAATGTATAAATTTTCTAACAGGTAAAAAGCGTCTTTTTGTTTTGTTTAGTTGAGGACATGAGGTCAAAACTTTTAGGAAAATACAAATACACCTTATGTCTTCATAGTTCCTTCCCAAGCTAATGTTAGCATCCTAACATCTAAAAAGAAGTGATAGAAACAAGAAGGAAGTATGACATTTGTTGGGGAAGATACATGAACACGTGTATAAATAGGGATCACTTTACATGCACATTATGCATAAGATGAATACATAAAACGATGCCGTCAACCAAATGCTTTTGTTAATGGGTTTTATAATGCTACACCAACAGATTCAACTGGTAGAGGAATCTCCTCCAACCAAAGTTATTCACCATCCATCCCAAAAGAAAATCTTTCCGAACCATAAGCTACAGCATCCCTAGGAACATGAGGAAGAAATATTCCCGGAAAAATAGAACAATAAAGTAAATACATGTGAAAATAACATTACGAACCCATTCTACAATATAAAGTAGAACAATCCTTCAACGACTAAACTATTAGCCTCTACTTCCTTTGCGGAGAAACTTCCATCCATCTTTTTGGCTGGCTGGACTTAAGTTAGATTATATGTCACCTTAGTAGTTGCTTATACAATTCAACTAAAAGCCTACAAATTGCCAGAAACAAACAACAAAAAAAAAAAAAAAAAAACACCGAAACACGAACACCAATAACCAACCAAATTCTTACCAGGATAGCTGCTTCTGGGGTTGGCATAGGGCTGCAAGGATTGCAGGGGCTTTACAAGACCCCAAAGTTTCTTATTCCGAAAATTCTGTTTCATTGTAACAAACATAACAAACACATAAACTGACACATACATACAATTATATATACATAAAAATAAAAGAATTATTATTAGTCTCCCTAGGAATAGTTATTCAAAATCATAGAATCCTATAATCCTAATCCTAATCCTAATCCTACCTGTGTTCCGGATATGGAAGCAGCGAAATCATCGCGAAAGCCGGCCATGGCAGTGTACTGAACCAAATCGACGGTGGAGAATCTTGCGATGGAGAGATGGCGAATCAAAGAGACAAAAGACAAGAGGAGGACAAAGAGAGCAATCCATTTTATCTTAGATTTGAAAACCATTCTGGCCAGGAATTCCCAACAAACAACATCAACATTTACATTTCTCTTTACAGTCACATTTACATCCCATATCCCATCCAAATTATATCCAATGGGCCCCACTTGTTCAATTGAAATTTCGGATAACTGAACAACTGTACAAAGAAAAATGGACTCAATATCAGAACAAAAAAAATTATATGCAGTAGACTAGCACTCATATGTGGAAAGGAAAGAGAGATTGGATCAGATCGAAACCTTATTATTGTGCTATTTGTTGGGGTGAGAGAGAGAGAGAGAGGTAATTAGACTAAGTTACATCAGTCCACGTCGGCACCGCCGTACAGAGTCCCTACTCGACCCTCTTAAGCTCTCGCCTCCCTCGAATCGGAGGGACCCCGCAGATTGGTTAGCACAGATGGAGATGGAGATGGGTTTCTCTTTCTATTTATATTTCTTCTTCCACTGGGAATGGGCAATGGGCAGTGGGAATCGGCATTCAGCGAGCGTGCTACCCTATGAATCCTTGTTTTCAAACACAAACCATCTAAGCCATTTTACTTTTGTTTTATTCAACGAATCGAAAACAGGGACCGACTGAGGGAGCTAAAGACCCTTTAGACCCTTTAAATTTTTTTGTTTTTTTTTCCTTAAAAATTTCAAAAATAAAAAGAAAGAGAAAGTCTATAACAATTAGCGATTGTGTCCCCCTAAATTTTACCCCTATTATAATGTTATAGGGTATCAGTAATGTCCAGCACTATAATAATATGTCTGTCTATCACTGGATGATTTAATTAATAAACAGGGTCCCACATGGCCCTACCTGAATTATAATTATAATTAGCCAATGACAGACTGACACGTCATTGTGGTACTGGACACCATTGGTGTCTCATAACATTATTCTTATAAATTTGTCTCCTAAATTTTTATTTCATATTCAAGTGACCCTACATAATAAAGTTATCCTTCATTTGCCTCACAACAGTAACCTGTTAAAAAGACCGTAAACAAGCAAAAGTCAGATGGTCTTTCCCTTTAAAGAGTTGAATAAATACCCTTTTAGTTTTTTTTATTAGATATTTTCAAATAGCTAGTTTTTTTATGATTAAATAAATGATATAAATAAAAAGGCATGTCTAATGTAGGATCATAGGCAAATGACCTTAAGTAGGGTCATGAAGTGTAAACCGACCGATTCTAAGTGAATGATTATGATTGTAGGGATTAATATTGATAAAATGCGGTGAATAACACTAGAATTAACGCAATAATAACCCGAAAAGAGACCTAACCCACTCTCTCTGTTTCCCTTCATCCATCAGATCCTCTCTTCGTCCAAGTAGAAAAATCAAATCTTCTCTTCGATGAAATCCCCATCCTTTCAACCCTTCTCTTCGTTCATCTCTCTCCCTCAACCTGGTCCTCTCTTCGTCTATCTATTTCGCCTCGTCCATCAAATCCTCTCCTTGTCCAAGCAGAAAAATCAGATCCGGCCGAAGCTCTGTCGTCTTGAGCTCTGCAGCCCAACCTTTGTCAATGTCAGGTGCTTCTCTCTTTTCTCGGTCTTCTCTCTTATATCCATCTTCTCTCTTCCATTACATTGAAGTATTTTAGTACTACAACAGATTTGTATGAATCTCACACACACCACTAATTACTTATATATGTAGTTGATTATGATAGTTATATATAGATTATGGACCATTGTCCTCTATTCATTCATCTCTCTCCCTCAACCCGATCCTATCTTCATCCATCAAATCCTCTCCTCATCCAAGTAGGAAAATTAGATCCGATTGAAGCTCTGTCGCCCTGAGCTCCACGGCCCAACCTTTGTCAACATCAAGTGCGCCTCTCTTCTCTCGATCTTCTCTTTTTATCTCCATCTTCTTTCTTCCATTATATTGAAGTATTTTAGTACTACGGATGTGTATCGATCTCACACACACCATCAATTACTTTTATATGTAGTTTATTATGATAGTTATATATAGATTATGAACTATTGTCTTCTTATTAGAAAATAGATGGACAAATAGAAGACTGGGTCGAGGGAGAGAGATGAACGAAGAGATGGGTCGAAGGGATGGGAATTTTGATGAAGAGAGGATTTCGTCAAAGAGATAGAGATTTCGTCGAAGAGAGGATCTGATGGATAAAGGGAAACAAATAAAGAAAATGAGTCGGGTCTCTTTCCAGATTATTATTGCATTAATTTCGGTGTTATTCATCATATTTTATCAATATTAGTCCCTACAATCATAACCACTCATTTAGAATCAGACGATTTACACTTCATGACCCTACTTAGGGTCATTTGCGCATGACCCTACATTAGATGTGCCCTAATGAAAAAAAGTAGAAAAGAAGTTAATTTTGTTTACATAATATAATATATATATATAATATGAAAAGAAAATAGTATAATATAACAATTTTCACATTTATTCACCGGTGTCATAAAATTATTTTTATAAGCCATGTCCAAAAGGTGTGTATAATCTCATAACTAATTTTTTTTTTTAATTTAGTTTTTGTAACTAGTTGATTATCTTTATGAACTGATTTTTTTTCTTTTTAACTCGTTAATTATCTCTCATCTAGTCACCAGAGAGCATACTCAATCTTTAGTCTAAAGCCTGAGAATAGTTATGTTTTTCATTCTCAACTTTCCTCACCCCTCTTGTATATTTTTTTCTCTCTCCTTTTTTTTTCCTTTAACTTCTTATGGTTTAGTTGTAATTTCTATAAAACTTTAATTGTATTTCGGACATTTAGGATAAAAAAGTTGTTAGATTGGTAAAGTCTTTAATTGACTGCTATTATATATATGGATGCCATTTTTCAGTTTTTTTTTTTTACCTATGTGTAGGTATTTTTTTTCTACCCGTTAGATCATCATCTAATAGTAATCCAAGGACTATAATGATGTGCATAAAAAGACGTGCATCATTAATACTATTTTTCCCTCTCATTTTTTATTATAAAAAATATGCATAATAAATTTTATTTGGCCAAAACGATTAAAAAAAAATACCCAGGATTGGTACCCTATATATATATATATAAATAAACTTGAAAATGCTACGTTTATAATAAGTCCTCTTTTTGTTTGAACCTAATAGACCAAATCAGGAACCAAAAATAAAAAATAAAAAAACCCTACTAACCCATGACATATTTTAGTCGCTTATGGTTTCCCTCTTCGCTAAAGTGGAACCCAAAAAGTCGAAAACTCATCCAAGATAAACTTATATGAAATATATTAGGTGACATAAAAAAAAAAGGAGAAAGATCGTGGAAATTGGGCTAGTTTTGGAAAAACGAAAGTTAGTGCTAGGTAGGGGATTTTCATCAACCAGCCTAGTCTGACTAGCCAACCTAAGCCGAAAATGACAAATCAACTAAAAATATATGTTTTATGAGTTATAATTATTTCAAACCGAAAATATTGATTGGGTTATGAGTTGAGAATTCTTAGCCCACAACTCAACCCGATCCAAACTTCCTATATATTAAAAAGAATATATAAATACATGTTTGACTTGTAAATAAAATAGAATAGAAAAACTCACTTGTTAGCTTATATTAGTATATAGTTGTAAAAATTTATATGGGTAAACAAAAATAATAAATATTTAATAATAAAAATAGGATTCAAATGCCTATTTTTTAACCTTTTTTTTTAAAACTAAAATAAAAAATATATTAAAAAAAGAAATAAAAACTCTCAATCCGACTACCCAGCTTAAACCAATCTAACAAAACTTGGATTATTAGATTTCTCTAATTACTTTGATTTATAATTCACAAACACATGTTTATGGACTGGGTAGTTTTAAATTTAGGGTCATTTTATTTTGACAATTTGTTCAATTTATATTTTGTATTTTGGTTATTATCAATATTGACATTTGGATTTAAATTTTTAGTAAATGTATACTCTCTTTGAATCAAACACCAATTTTGACCCATATGTCTACTAAAATACCTTTTAAAGCTATATATGTATTTGAACTAAAATTAATACGCATGTTCATAAAATAATATTTAATATGCATAGGTTTTTGCTTTTTTTTTTAAAAAATTATTTTTGCAATATTTATTCTTTTAACTTTTAATTTTAATTAGATTTAAATTTAAGTTAAATATTAACATACACATCCTTAAAGTTTAAAAATGTGTTTTGCTAAAATTAATAGTCAAAATTGATATTTAACCTAGAAAATAGTATAAATTTGTTACAAGATCAAAATATGAAAGTTAATAATAAAAAAAAATTAAATAAATTATCAAAAGGCAAGTATAAAGCCCAAAATTATAAAATAACTCAAATGTGTTATAAATAATAATATAGAGTATATAATATTAGAGTTTAAGAATACTAACACAAAGAAATAATACAGAATTCTTTTAAGGAAAATGATGTTAGATGAGATACATAATCTCTCACAAATGCCTCTATTTATAGCCATTGGTAAATAAACCACAACCCTTCATTTTCTTGGGTGACCTATGACCACATATTTATTTAGGTAAGATATAACTACATTTTTGTTAGAGTGAATTATAGTCATACTTTTTTTACTTGGTCAAATTTGCTTCACTCTTGGATAAATATAGCCACAAGTGCATTTGGCTAAATCTTAGGGGTGGCAATTTAGATTACGACATGACGACACGACATGAACACGACACGATTTTTCGCGGGTTAGAATCAAAGAAAAAGGGTGCGGATCGAAATCGGGTCAACCTGCATGACACGGATAAAAAAAAAATGGGTTAGGTTCATGTCAACCCGCTTAACCCGCCAAAAAAATATATACATAATTAAATTATAAAAATATTTTTATTTAATTTATTTATGACTATTATTATAAATATATTGTTTAGGATTATAAATTATTAGTTGTATTTATAAATTACCCCTAATTTATTTGTTTTGAAATGAAACAATAATAGACATAGTAAAGGAAAATATAAAGAGAAAAATATGGATCATAGCGGGTTGGCGGGTCAAAATATGGTTGATAGGTCAAAATCGGGTTATGGGTTAGGTGTTATTCACCAAAGCGGGTTACACGAGTCGGGTTCAGGTCAACCCGATTTAAGTGCGGGTCAGGTTAGTGTTGATATTTTTCTGACACGATGGGTCACAGGTCAGGCTCGGGTTGACATAATTTGTGTATAAATTAGACTTCAACTCCACACGAACCCGACCCGCCAATACGAATTGCCACCCTTACTAAATCTCCATGTTCAATAATAGATTTATAACAATGCATTTGGGCTTGGGCTTGGGCCTGAGCTTACAATAATGGGCATCCAAACTTAAATACCGAGCAATTTATGCTTGTACCCCTTTTTAAAATTTATTTTCATAAATACTTATTTTTAATTTTTGTTTTAAAAATACTTATGGTCTACATTTCACATGTAAAATATAAGTGGTCCACATTTATAATATAAATTTTATCTATGATGTACACATTTCATGTGTAAAATATGAATGATAAATATAAATGTTTACCACAGTTTATATTTTTTATTATAAATTTAACCTATGGTATATATTTTAAAATGTATATTAATTTTCAGTGTAATTTTTATTCATAAAACGTAGACCATATATTTCATGTGTAAAACTGTGATTGTCTATATTTCTCTAAAAATGAGTGTAAAAATGGATATTTATGAAATAAAAATAAAAAAGGGTATTTATGAAAATAGGGTTTTGAAAGCGGGTATTTATGACTCTTCCCGTATCCATAACGAAATGTGCACCCCTACTAGTTGAGTCGACCTGTTTGCGGAGCGGACACAGTTAGGTATAGGCCATTTTGTGCACAAGGAGAGGAGACGACCAAAGTGTGTATTCAGCAACACAACTCAACTCAACACAACTCAACTGTGTCTCTCTCTCAGTCTCAATGGCAAGTTGGGTGTCGAGGACGACGTTAGCAGCTTCCGCCAAGACCCACTTGTTGGTTCCACGCCGCCATCATCGTCTCGAGGATGCCACTGTACGGGTCAATTTCCTGGAGAGACGGTCACCCGTTTCCCCTTTGTCGCTGCTTGGTTAGTTTCCTTTCTTTTTCGATTGAATCGAATCGATTCGATTTGATGTATGTAATGGCTAATTCAAACTACAATTGCTACAGCCTCGCATTCCCATTATCTTCCAATCGAGATTGAGAGCAGGAGCAGCAGGACCGCCGCTGTTCGCCATCTCGTGGGTTCAGTCACCAACACTCAGGGCCTTCGTTTTGCCCTTGTCAGTTCCATTCCATACCCTCGACTGCCTGCCAAATTGATTTATTTATTTTCTTTTCATTTAGCACTTAGCATTGTTGTCATAATTTTCATGATTATTGTCATATGATTGATCTTTGAAGGTCAGGTCGTTTCCAGATTTAATGAGATTGTGACAAGGCAGCTGCTTGAAGGAGCTTTGACCACTTTGAAGAACTATTCAGTTCAAGAAGAGGATATCGATGTGAGCGACATATATCACTAGGCTTGCCTTTTTCATTGTTAACTCAAACACATTCTATTTTCTAAGCGAAAAATTTTTTGTTTTTTGTTTTTTTTTCTCTCCCTTTATAGGTTGTGTGGGTTCCCGGTAGTTTCGAAATTGGCCTAGTTGCAACCCAGCTGGGAAAGTCAGCAAGATATAATGCAATAATATGTATTGGTGCCGTGGTACTGATTTCTCTCCCAGGATCCAATACAAATACCAAACTAGTTTCATTCATTAATCTGTTCTCACTCGACGAGAAGATGATCGATCTTTATCATACTTTAATGCTCTAATATTATGATCCCACTTGTATTATCTTTCTGTAGATAAGAGGCGATACAACTCACTATGATGCTGTGGCTAATTCTGCAGCATCTGGAGTGCTTTCAGCTGGTCTAAATTCTGGTCTGTTGGTCTCCATTTTTTTTTTTTCCATTTGTTATTCGATATCGACATTGCTTTTTGTTTTCCCACCGTAAAGTTGGATAAGGAACAATTGCATTGTCTTCTTGTATTTGTAGGAGTTCCATGCATATTTGGTGTTTTGACATGCGAAGACATGGACCAGGTATGTTTATGATTCGAAGCATTCAGATTCAACGGATCAACCACTTGTAGCCTAGACAACTCAATTCTTTTATCCATTGGATTAGAACTATGACTTATGACTGTATTATTCCAGGCTTTAAATAGAGCTGGTGGGAAATCTGGAAACAAGGGCTCTGAGGCTGCTTTGATAGCTGTAAGTTGAGCTAAACTCATATGAATTGATTATGTTTGTAGCTTATACCAAGGGTAATATGATTAGATTCCACTATCAGTTGTATAGTTAATGATTAGATTTTGGGGTAACTTCCTAGAGCATGATTAGAATAAATTAATTAAGATCTGACTTATTATTAGCTTAAGATGAAGATGCATAAAGCAAAAATAGAGAAGAAAAACATGGGAAATTTAGGGGATATGGTCCAGCAATGGGATAGGGTATTTACCATAAACCCTAAATCCTTTTAGGGGTTTCTAGAGGAGGGACAAGGAAAAACATTCCTGTTTACATGCAGAAATAATAGTTCCCAAACTAGGCTATTTTGCCACTTTTAGTATGTAGTTTCTCGAGGAAACCAGTGAGGTAGCAGTTGGGGCTTTTCCCAACTCAGTTTGAGAGATCCTAGGATCCCTTAGCAAATTCATCATGTTAGAATGGTTAGATTGGCTAGTTTCTAACTTAAACCTAGTGCAAAACCACTTTAAGGAATTTAGATGATATAAGGCAGAGTTACTTTTTTGCCGATTGGCAGAAAAGTTCTTCCCATTCCTTCTAAAAATCTGTTTTGTTCCCCCACTATCAACTTAGTCACCAAATTTAAAGTTGCCCATAAATAGGAGGCATGTTTCTACACAACAACATTCCAGACCTTTTAGGACTCACTTTCAGCCATCACTCTCTTTCTTTTTCTCTGCCAATCTCGTTTTCAGCCACTGCAGTTTTTAGAACTTACACATTCTCTCATTTTTCCTTTTACCGGATGGCCTCAAATCACTTATGAAAACTTATATATCACCCAAGTTCATATTTCTAGTCTAATACCGTCATTCTAATAGAATTTACACGTTAGAAACTACCTCCTTTCTGCATTTTATGCATGATCAGCCCTATTTCTACATAAACAGTGGCTGAATTTTTGCATTCTAACCTACTTGATACTCTAAAAATCACACACAACAGCCGTGCTTTATCTTAAAACTATACTCTAGATTAAATACCACATTCTATCACGTTATGCACAAGTTCACTACTCATTTTCTACTCCCTCATGTATGATCAGATTATGATTCACATATAGATAGCTACACTTTTCTCAATTTTTTAGCTAGATCATCATCAAATTCCTGGTGTCCTGCATGCAAACGTATATCCTAAGCTAGTGTTCATATTCTAAAAGAACTCTATAGGGGTTGAGCCATCTAGAGACCCCAACTCTTTTGTTTTTGGTAATTTTTGTACCTAAAGACAACATAATGGTAATATAAAGCTATTTCTTTACATTCTAGCACTTTATAAATAAAGTACTTTATTTTCAACAGCTTTTATTCCAGTACTTTAATTTCAGTTCAAATTCATTTCAGTAATCTGGTCCTCTTTATATTTCAGTACTCTAATTTATAGTAATTTACATTTCAGTCCTTTAAATTTTAGCAATTTACTTTTCAATGCTTTAATTTCAGTACTTTATTTCTGCACCCTTGAATCCAGTTACAATAGTTACATGATCCTTTTATTTTCAATTATTTATTTTTAATTGCCAGCTTATATATGTATATACATATGTCAATACCTAACTTAACTACCTATATCATATCTAACGTACCCTTACTTTTTATGCTTAATTATGATGTCTTAATCTTTTGAGTAAAACACAAGTAATCGTCAAATTTCAGGTATCAAATATTACCACAAACAGATTTCAGTATCAGTTGTAAAGTTAATGATTAGATTCCAGTATCAGTTGTATAGTTAATGATTAGATTCCAGTACCAGTTATATATTTAGAGAGGATTCAATTGTTAGAGGGGATACAATGTTTAGGATTGTCCATTGCTATAGATTTGTGATGGACTTATATCTCTTCAGCATAATTTATTTTTAGGGCTTGTCTTCCAGCCCATGCTGTATATCAATAATAACACTGATTTACAAGTTCAATGTTTTGAATGGTTGAACCATACCTTAGTTGAAGATGCAGTTTATGATCCTAAAAATTGTATGCTTCTCATGAGGACTAATTAAAACTTAAATGTGCACCAATGGTAACCCAAAGCCCTCCCGTCCCTATGACGTTGACTGTGGTTCTCTAACCTTCCTGGCATAGTTAAGGATTATACTCTATTTCATTTGTTTAAATGCTTTTTATTTAGATTTTCAGAAGTATATGAAAAGCTAGGGATATGTTGAGCAGGTATGAGATTGGAAGGGTGGAAATGTATTTGCTTGATTACTACTTGTCAAAACACACTTTCATTTCCAATATGTTGTCATTACGTTAATGTTTATCTAGATGATTTTAAGACTTATGTTTGCTTTCTGTTGCAGATTGAGATGGCTTCATTGTTCGAGCACCACCTCAAGTAGTAGTAATTTCACCAAATTACTGGAAATTAATTGTCTTTTGCAATAAGTTGCTGACTGTTTTTTAACTGGGTATTGTATTTTCTTGCTTGTTGTTTTTGTTTGAAACTTCGAGATACAAAATATGCATTTAGTCGAGGATGAAAGTATCGGTATCCTGATTTTTTATGGAAATATTGAGGAAAATATCGATGTAGACATAAATTTTTGAAAAATGGTCCAAACCTTGACTATCGTTTCTTTTCTAATGGAATCAACCTTTTCATCCTTGGCTTCAACCAACCAATGAACAACTCTTTGTCCAATGCAAAGATGTTGATTCGTTGCAATTTCGCCTAATGCCACCACTAAGTCTAATTTCACCTCCGACTTGTGCAACTTTCGTTGTTGGAGGTTGTGACAACCGAAATTTATCGTAGAGATTAACCATGCATTACGTGCTTGGTCAAGCAAGGGACTTGGGGATGGGTATCGGTGCTAGGGAGAGGGGGAAAAAAATACTCAACTTATTGCCTACTGTGTCCTTTTACTTTCAATGCACCTTTGATGATATTGCGTGTTAATTTAATCTTACGCTAGCAAACCCTCGCTACATCACATGGTGAAATTAACTTTATAAACTCCACCACTCAATTATTGCCTCTTTCCCATTAATAAATAAAATAAAAATAAGAATAAAAACCATCGTCTCTCTGTTAGCCTCTCTCTGCTGCTTGAGTGTTTCACATACTAGTCTCATGGAGAATGGTGATGATCAGGAATCGACGATGCGGCCAACCTTCGTGCTATGATCTTGAAGAACCAATTGGTATTATTCTTAGATGGTTCTTAAGGATTTGGTGAGTAGGCCCTCAATAAATATTTGCTCTTAATATGAATTTTCTTTCTCACTTTTGACTCTATATTCTTTTAAATGACAAAATTGTTTTTTTTTTTTTTTGTCCCAACACTAACAATGTTAGAAAAACATTAATGTGTAAGGGTCATGTTAGACTTTTGGCCCAAAATTCCTATTGGGCGCCCATAGTTGGTGCATGGCCCAATTGGAGTAGATTACGTATCAGATAAGATATTTGAGTGAAATATCTGATAGACCTCTATTAATTAGGGATATTTTTCCTATTCTTTAGGGATAATGAAAGATCCTTATTTGAATAGAAAAGATACGTACTCTCTCCTATTAATTCATTAATTGACAGGCCTGAGTACGGTACAGAAAAAATAATATGCTCTCTCCTCTCTCTCTCTCTACCTAAAGAATTCCAGTGAGTGCTCTTGAGTGGTGGAATTTATAGTGGTTGTTCTTGTAACGCCACTCACCGCGAGCTTACAAAGAGGAGTCTTTCTACAACGGACGTGAGGCACCAAGGCGATTCTTATACCGGCGGTAGGTCTGAGGATTCATCCGGCACCACCGCCAACCACGCTTCCGACATTGGTATCAGAGCGGCTGTTGGTGGGCTCCATTCTCCGTTGGAAAAAGGCTAAGGAGGGAGGTACATGAACTCTTAAACCGAAAACACCATGATATGCCATGTTTTTTGGTTTATATAGTTCTGGATATTATTTGGTCGTGATTTTTTAATATGTGGTAGATTATTATGTATATGTTCTACCATAACAATCTGGAAATCATTTGATATATGGTTTGAGAGATTTTTTGAGTCAAAGTCATTTTACCCGAAAGTTTGACTGTGTTTTCCGATCGCATGGTTGCCTGATTGGACTTTATTTTTATTTATTTTTTTTGAAAAAGCCATACGGGCAACAATTCCTCTGCAGCTAGTACATTCTGACATCTGCGGACGAATGAACGTGAGGGCAAGACACGGTGCCACCTATTTCATCACTTTCATAGATGACTTTACGCGTTACAGTCATGTCTATTTGATCTCCTATAAGTCGGAAGCATTGGAATGCTTTAGACGATTTATGAATTTGGTTGAGAATCAAACAGAGAAGAATATTAAAACTCTCAGGACAGACCGTGGCCGCGAGTATCTATCTGAGCAATTCAAGAAATTATGTGATGAAAAAGGCACTCTTCGACAGCTAACAATTCCTGGCACTCCGCAGCAAAATGGTGTAGCGGAGAGAAGGAATCGTACGCTGTTAGAAATGGTTAGGTCGATGATGGCGCAGGCCAACCTCCCAATATCTTTCTGGGGGGATGCTTTATTGACTGTGGCCTACATCCTTAATCGAGTATCCTCAAAATCAGTTCCATCAACCCCTTATGAGCGATGGACAGGGCGAAAGTCCGAATTGGGTCATTTACGCCCATGGGGTTCAGCGGGGTATGTTCACACTACTTCTCATATGCATGGGAAGTTAGGCCCAATGGCGCACAAATGCATATTCATTAGATACTCTGATGAATCGAAAAGATATGTAATGCTTGGTGAACAACCCGATGGAACTGTAACTGAAATTGAGTCGCGAGATGTAGATTTTCTTGAGGAGGAATTTCCAAGAAGAGGAGATGTGGATAGAAACTTGGAGCTATATGAGATTGAAGAACCAAATGAAGGTGCTCTAGTTTCAACTTCAGAAATCGAGAGTGACTCTATTTCTAGTGGGAGTTTACCATTAGATGTTGGTTCTCAAAATCCACAACTGCGTAAGAGCCAACGTGGAAACGTCCCTCGTCGTCGTTTTGAGATTGAGGGGGAAGCATTCATGTGTGCTTCGCAGGATGAAGATGAGCCTAAGAATTATCGAGAGGCACTCTCATCTCCTGCTTCTGAGAAATGGAAAGCTGCAATGATTGAAGAGATGGAGTCTATGAAGAAAAACCAAGTCTGGGACTTGGTGAATCTTCCACCTAGGTGAAAGACTATCGGGAACAAATGGGTTCTAAAAGTCAAACGCCAGGTAGACGGATCCATAGAAAGGTACAAGGCACGACTTGTGGCGAAAGGCTACACCCAGAAAGAGGGTATTGACTATAAGGAGACCTTCTCACCAGTAGTGAGGTTTGCCTCAATTTGCCTAATTCTAGCTATTGTCGCTCATTTGGACTTGGAACTTTATCAAATGGACGTTAAAACTGCATTTCTCAATGGAGATCTAGATGAAGAGATCTACATGGATCAACCTGAGGGCTTTGAGACAAAAGGACAAGAGCGCAAAGTTTGCAAGCTCTACCGTTCCATTTATGGCTCAAAGCAATCATCTAGGCAGTGGTACTTTAGATTTCATCGAGCCATTATTTCTAATGGGTTTATGATGGTTGAGGAAGACCACTGTGTGTATGTTAAACGGTCCAAGAAAAGTTTTCTTATCCTTTCATTGTATGTGGACGACATTCTTTTAGCTGGAAACGACAAGGAGATGATAGTCACCATCAAGGCGTGGTTATCCTCAAACTTTGAGATGAAGGATATGGGTGAGGCGAGTTATGTGCTCGGAGTTAAGATCCTTCGAGACCGCTCGAGAAAATTCCTTGGTTTGTCCCAAGAGACTTACATTAGGAAAATACTCGAACGGTTTCAGATGCAAAACTGTAAACCCATTGATACTCCTATCTCAAAGAATGATACCTTAAGCCTTGACATGTGTCCAAAGACTTAAGAGGAAAAAGATTACATGGCTCGAGTTCCCTATGCCAGTGCTATTGGAAGTTTGATGTACGCTATGATGTGTACTCGGCCCGACATTTGCTATGTCGTTGGGTTAGTCAGCCGATTCCAGTCGAATCCCGGCCTTACTCATTGGAAAGCAGTGAAGAGAATACTTCGATACCTCAAAGGGACAGCTGATTACATGCTTTGCTATCAGGCGTTGGATTTGCGCTTAATTGGCTATAGTGATGCTGATTGGGGTGGTGACCTAGATGAGCGCAAATCGACTTCTGTTTATGCTTTCTTGCTCAGCAATGGCGCCATATCTTGGAGCAGTAAGAAGTAGTCCTGTATATTATTATCTACCATGGAATCGGAGTATGTTGCTTGCTCAGCTGCTGTACAAGAAGGTATTTGGTTAAAGAGGTTTTTTGCACAACTTGGAGTTGGCGCACGCGCTTTAGAGCCTGTTACTATATATTGTGACAGTATGGCTGCGTTGGCTTATGCAAAGGACCCAAAATACCATGGAAAAACTAAACACATTGATATTCGATACCATTTCATTCGTGATATGGTTGCGCAAAAGGAGGTGGTCCTGAAGCATATTTCTACGAGTCGCATGGTTGCTGATCCATTGACTAAGCCTATTGCTCGAGAGGCTTACCAGACCCATGTTAGGAGTTTGGGACTGCGTAGATTGTGACTTTCTTTCTTTACATTTTTTAGTTGACCACTGTCAGATATTTGTTATTTGGGATATCTTTTATGAATAAATATTTCTTTGTTCATTTTTGTTGTGACATGATATCTGAATTTTAGCACATATATATATGTAAACCATGACTGGTTTAAAGTATGCAAACGGGTAATGATTATCTCTCTTACACAAGAAATCACCTTTGGCGCTAGTCGGCGAGCAAAGATGAGACACTTCGCTTATAGCGCAAAGATTGTGAATTAAGTGTCACCTTGGAAAGAGCCAAGATGAGATCTTAGAAGATCGACTATGGATAAACTGTTGTTCCCACTATCCATATATGACCCGTTAGACAGCCAGATGCGAAACTCAATATGGCGCTAGAATAAGCGAGTATATAAAGAATTCGAGTCAGGCACTTGAAGGTGACTGGACTAAGATCTGTACGGTGTTTTAGGAAGGAGGCATACACTCTATTTAAAGGAGTATCCCACCGTAGCATGTGTTTCATACCACGTGTGCTTAAGCGACCAAAATAAGGAAGTGAAAGAATAGATCCATGCTTCTTCACTGTGTGAGTCCTTATAGAATACTTGATCTCATACTTTATTGTGCCCTATGTGACTTTTGACTGTTTCATGAAGTGGAGGTTTGATGTATGCTACTTTGACATGTCTCCTATGATCATGATTGATTCGACCTAAAGGGACATTGTTGGGAAAGCAATTAGAAAGGAAGATTATTTAGTAATATATCCAAGTTTTATATTTACTGTCGACAAATTATATCGCTACTAGGAATAGCAGTATAATTGTGAACATAAGAACGAGAAGGGTCTTTGCATAGCTCCCAAATATAGATATGAGGGATTGGAGGTGCTAGATCCGATGTGGCTGAATAAGTCTGGGGCATAACGAGACACTTAGGGATGTTCTATGCTGGTCCTCATAAGATTTGGTATAGTATTCCCGAACTTTCTTTTGCAGATGGCTCGACGGTCGTACTGCTCATTAGCCAAGTATGAATAGAATTATTGGTAGGACGATGATGAGAGATATCATGCACACTATGTGCGAGTAGGAGATGTTGGACTTTTGGCCCAAAATTCCTATTGGGCGCCCATAGTTTGTGCATGGCCCAATTGGAGTAGATTACGTATCAGAAAAGATATTTGAGTGGAATATCTGATAGGCCTCTATTAATTAGGGATATTTTTCTTATTCTTTAGGGATAAGGAAAGATCCTTATTTGAATAGAAAAGATACGTACTCTCTCCTATTAATTTATTAATTGACAGGCCTGAGTACGGTACAGAAAAAATAATACGCTCTCTCCTCTCTCTCTCTCTCTACCTAAAGAATTCCAGTGAGTGCTCTTGAGTGGTAGAATCTATAGTGGTTGTTCTTGTAACGCCACTAACCGCGAGTTTTACAAAGAGGAGTCTTTCTACAACGGACGTGAGGCACCAAGGCGATTCTTATACCGGCGGTAGGTTTGAGGATTCATTCGGCACCACCGCCAACCACGCTTGTCAAATAGTCTTTTTCCTTTTAAAGATATAGAGAAATGTCCTTACTTGATTTTTTAGTGGATGCTACCAAATAGCGAGTTTTTTTTCTTTTAAATGATTAAATAAGTGAGACAAATAAGAAAAAACATTTTTTAGATGGTTAAATTTATAAAAGATCCATAATATAGCAGTTCTTACATTCATTTAGTGTCATGAAATATTTCTAGAAGTAACGTCCCAAAAAGTGCATAATTTCATATCCAAAAATCTTCCTAAAAAGTGAAATAACTAATAAGAGGACAAATTCATACCAAGGCAAAAAATATAGGACAAAATGACTAATTGTTCTAATCTTTTTCCCAAAATTTTCTTTCTCGTAGAACTCAAATCTCTTTTACTCATATTGTTTCCGACCTCGGACATCTAATTGAGGGCAAAAACAAAGAAGCTATGGATCAGACTGCTCGTGACGAGAAAATTAAAATAAAATTATGTCCCCTTAGTTCCCATTTGCAAGTTTCAATCGGGGAACACTATTGCCAAAGCTCCATGTCTCATGGAGCAGAATTTTATCTTCGATTAAAATAACTCATGGGGAAAAATAATCATTGAACTAAGAGTATTATATTTGTTATAACCCATCCTATTCAATACCTCCTCATCTTTCCTGATAAAAATCCCCAAAAAGAAAATCCGGAAGAAAAAGCCTACATATATTATGGGTTGCTGGCATAAATTTAGATGTCGATTTGGCGGTAGAGGGTGGTAGTTTTTCATCAGGGAAAGCCAATACTCAAAGGGGGTTGGGTTTCAATTGCTTGTTAATGGACACTGAGGAAATTTTGAAATAATAATAATAATAAACATAAAAGCAAAGGCCTGAAAGAGGGAGACAGACAATAATCGGGTGTAGATGTTTGTAGAGTAAATATAACACAATTAAAGTTATTCTCACCGTAGATGTAAACCTAGTGGCTTACAAAATGCCGGTTAAGGTAGGGGTAAAAACACTGCTACTACACTAAAGTAGTAGAATTCCCTTAAAAATGTATGCAAAATAAACATCCTAAAATAATTTTCTTTCTATATTGAAATCTAAAGATAAACATTTCATCTCGGTGTTCATTTCCTTTTATAGTTTCTTAACCAAACATAGAAGGGTCGCTTTCGTGTTCCTGTCACTGAGAAATGAGGATCTTGGTTGAGCGGACTAAGTACAGAAGGTACAAAGTTTGAGTCTTTGAGAGGAATGTTCTGGTCATTAATAAGAAAACGACACCCAAAATAAAGGAAAAAGGAAACATACTTTATAACTAAATAAGGGTGTAGTTAAGCTTATCTAAATATATATTCTGGCCAAAGTCCATCAAAGAGATTATAACCAAATCCAAAAGAACTTAATACGCATGGATCTGAAAGGCTACAAAAAGTATACATAATACGTCTTTAAACTCCAAAAATAAAAAAAATGAAAACTTTTTTTCAAACTTCAACAAACAGAGAAAATTTAGCATAAGAATTGTTCTAACTAGAAACGAAAACCTCATAATCTGTTGAGTAATAAAAATCTGCTAAGGTCTAATTCATTCTCCTGATCAGCTCATTAATATAATTCTCACGATTTCCGGCATCTCCACCTTCAACATAGTGATTCCTCTTCTTCTTCAGACCACCCAATGGTGCCTTGAGCTTAAATGGCCACAAGAAGTTATTTGCCTGCTTAAAATGAGGTCCAACAGTCGTGATCTCGTGAATAAGATCTTCAGTGCAGATGATTCCATACTTACCCAAAGCCTGTTAGAATTAGCATGTTAACAGAGCCACTTTGAAATAATTATTCTTCATAGAGATGCAACACCAGAAATAACCACAAACCTGTTCAACGACAGAGTTGTCAGTCAAAGCAACTCTTTGCTTGTTCAGCTTTCCATGACCTCTCTTGTAGATCAACTCCTTCACACTCTTCAAATTAGGGTATCTAGAATCGTTCAACATAATTGGTCAGACAAATTGCAGCAAAAGAATGTATAATCAGTTAGTAAGTATCAAAATAATCACAAGACACGTACCCATACGTCACATATGGTTCAACCCTGTGAAGCATGTTCATGGTAGCTTTGTTTACTTTAAGGAACACACCATTAAATATCTGTTTTTGCAAAGAAAAAGAAGAAAATCAATCATGAGCTGAATGAAACCACCTTTACATAAAGAAGCACAAACCTATAGTTAACATGAAATAGCATTGCAGAACAGAAAGAAAAAGCAACGTATAATGGGTTAACCAATAAGATTAATTATAATCGAGTGGTCAATGAGCATTTCCAGTCACACTGGAAGAGATAAATAGTTGCCATCCACTTGCTCAGATGACGTTAACTATGACAAAATAGCTCTTAGAGCTAGAGCTATGGATTTCAAAATCTACGTCACAAGCTCAACAATATCTTAAAATTATGCCATTTGACACGACAAAATTATAACTTGTAATTCATTGTTGAGCAACATGCCTGGCAAAGAACTTGCCCTGGATGGCGAAAAGAGGTTCAAGGACTAAAAAAAAAAAGAAGACAAATTGAAAAGGACAAGTAGAACCAAAAAGGACCAGAACAATTAAAAATAGCATTGCATTTGAAACAAGGAAAGCAGCGTACCAACAAAAACAAACAACATATTAAAGCCGAATGTTTACAATTAAATGAGGAATCAGATGTTCTACCTGCCTCAACCGTAAGAGCTGCAAAATCTTCCTCGTCTTCGGGTGCAAGGCATTAATACTGAAAAGTAATTATTTAGAAGAATTAAGAGCCAGCACATTGCATCTGATTATTTAGAAGATTCAAATTCCATGAAATACAAACAAAGACATACCCACGGATGCGAATGATAAACAAGAGCTTGGCCTCCGGTTCAACATAGAATCCTCCCTTTAACTTAGCCTCACGTTTCAACTGGATCAGCTCCTTCTCCTAAGAACATAGGAATATAATAAACAAAAAGAATTTAATAAAAATGGAACTAATCACACATAAATTACAAGAGAAGAAGGCAAAAAATTACTTGCTCCTCATATTCCTTGGCATACTGCTTGGCTCTATTGTATATGAGCTTTCTGTTCTCAGCATTCCTCACTTTCAAAGCCTGAAGTTGTTGTGTTTTGGCCAAAGCCCATTCATCTTCCCTCTTCTTCTTCTTCAACACCGACTCTGGAATCAATGCCTTAACTTCTTCACCCATCTCTACACAATAAAACCAATTCAATAATCAGAATCATATTTATTTATTTTTCAAAATGATTAAGCAACATGACTAGTATATATATATATACACACATATATCAAGGACCAAGTCTGATAATTATATTGTTTCTTTCTTGAATGAACAATTAGTTTAAAGTTTAAACTACTACTCATTTCAAGCAACATTACAAAGCATTTACAGAACACCCATGTTCTGTTTTTTCAATTAATTTTAGGTCCATTCACACAAAAAACAAAAAAAAACAAAACCCATGTACCACTTCTGACAAATCCCCATTTCTGTTAACAAAACCAAATTATTCATTTTGTTCAGAAATTACAATAAGGAAACCTCTCAAAAAAAAAAAAAAGAAAAAAGAAAGAAAGGAAAAAATAGACTTTAGAGTGAAGGAATGCAAAGCATAGAGTTTAACATGAATGTTCGTACCGTTTTCAGATGCAAGAGGCGCCTCTGAGTACGAGATTTAGGCTTCGGCCTTTGAGAAAGTGAAGAAAGAATAAAGTGAAACCCTAGTTCGCAAGCGCAGCTTCTTCGGATTCAAATGGTGGGGATGGACTATGAATCCTAACGAGAAGTCCACTGGAAACCCAGTTTGAAGCCCGAAGAGTCCAAGCCCGTTGGACCCTAGAGCCCAGATCCTTATCTTTCTTTATAAAAATAAAATATTTTTTAAGTAAATTTTTGTTGTTTTCCGCTTTTACCCTCGAATGCCAAATCTCTATGAGGATTGAGGATTTACACCTAGGGGCCGGATGATGCTCTCATAGTGATAAAAATGACTCATTTATAAATTTTATCAAAACCAATTAGTATTGCGGTATCACATATCTATTTTTTTTCTAAATACTCTAACAAAAATGCATCTTTTATATGAAGTATAGCCACTCAAAGTTTCTTCACCAACTTTTTCCATGAATATTCATCGCATTCGGAGCCATAAATGGTGAATCATTATCATCAAATTTGACTTTTAGACCTTAAATTTGACGTTTTGAACTCAAATATGGTTTTTTTAATTGAAATTTTTTTACCACAATCGAGCTATGTTCGACCAAGGTCGAGAATTTTAGATTGTAGTTGAATTTTTACTAGTTGGTGGACGTGCAGGGACAAGTTCAGAATTGCAAAAATTTCATTAGAAAATGAGTATAATTTTGAAAAAAATTTAAATTTTGTCCCTTAATTATTAATAAGATTTAAAAAATGGTCAAAATTGATTGTATACCCCAAATCTATCGCATTCAAGAGAGGTGTACGAGATATGATGATTTTTTTTTTTTGGAGAAAAAACGAATATACTATTATAAGGAAACAATGTCTTTTTACAACAGTAGACTCAATTCAATTGTAAGATGAGATTTCTTTAATAATATATAGCTTATCATCCACTCCTAAAGTGAATTTAGTTAAACTATGTATCGATTCGTTAATTAATGAAATACAATAGTTAACTAAAATACCAAGAAAAAAGGAATAATAAACTAACTGCATCCAACAATACTAGTCAATACACCTTGAAATGGCGATGCCATCAATAGAAAATACACTACTGCGATACATCCAACTCTATAAAATGGAGATTGGAGATTTTGGCTTAGACACCTGCTTACAAAAAGATAATCCACACTTCAAGCATCTACAACATTGAGATATGTCCAGTAACTTTATTCATAGGGTCGCCATGATTTCACCTTAGACAAGTCGAATAATAGCACCAATGCCTGTAATAAAGAGTGGAAAAATCTTTTTCCTAGAGTAGTAATTTAACACCTTGAATTCTTCAAATCCGATCACATGTCGTTGGTTTTGCGATTAGTGCAGTTAAGAACTATGGTTTAATCGTACGAAAAATACTCCTTGTAGTTCTCACTTTTGAATCTTATTAAAAATAAAATTTATTTGTTCAATTAAAGAAGCCATTTCCTTAAAGTGGCGTTTAGTTGCTAAATAAAAATGGAAAAGAAATAAAAATAGAATGAGAGTAAGAATGGAATGGAAAAGAAAATTGATTGATTTATTTGGTTGATATATTGGATTCAGTGTCTGAACGAAGATTATTATGTTTGTTTTACAATAGAATAGAATGAAATTAACATTATTTGGACCAAAATGCCCTTATTACTGGAAAAGTTGTATAACAGATAAATTGGTACAAAAATTGATTTATTTTTTTTCCATTAAAATTAATTCTTTTTTTTTTAAAAAAATACTGTTGATTACAATACAAGTAGGAATTAAGCCATTTAGCAGTGCCAAATTGAAATGGCTCCAATACAAATTATAAAGTTAATTTCTTATATAAAGAAAACCATACATCCGCTCAAAAAAAAAAAAAAAAGAAAAAAACCATATGAATCTGATTCTAACGACAATATTTTTCACATTAATTCTTAAACAAATTTAATTAAAGGACAAGTTGCACCACTACTAAACAAATTTAATTAAAGATAACTTTTTCCAACACTATCATTCAGCTTTTTTATTTATATATATATATATATAAGAAATTGAACTTCTTTCTAGGAAAACAAGATATTAAATAAAGAAAGACGATTAGCAGGCCTTCTTTTGAACGACGACCAACAGCTCTTCCTTATTGCACGATGACTAGCTACAGCAGAGAGGTCTGAGCAAGAGTTGAAGAAAAGAAAGGGTAATTTATGGCACTTGAATTATAGGTTGGAATAGAAAGACCTTTCAATTGGTTTCGTTCAGGAAAAGTTTTTCACCCATGTATCTGAATCTTAATTGCTAATAGAATGAGCTTTCATCTTTCATCTCTTCAAGATCCAGCTAAACACCTGAATAAGTTTTCCATAAGAATAACAATTCTATTCTAAGCACATTGATCCCAACCAAACGCCACCAAAGTATATAATAGTTAATAACAAGTGAAAAAAAAAATGTCAAAGCATTTATCTATAAACACTGTATATGAAAAAAGGAAAAAAAAAAAAAAAACCTTGGTAGATGAAGTAAACCATTGTTTTTTTTCTAATTAGGTATGTAATTGGTTTATTAGTCTTTTTTCATTCTAAATTTTGCTATTTACTGCCGAAAAAAGTGTAAAACTATGAATGATATGTTCAAAGAAATGGACTCAAATAATTTGAAAATTAAACAAATACTTACTTATTGTCCTAAGTAATTCAATGATTGACCAAGTCAATTAGTTGTAAAAAAGTGATTTATGGAAGATTACCAGAGTGGAATTTTTATTTATTTTTAAAATATGTTACAACATACATTTGTAAGTTTTATTCAAAAGATGAATCCTCTAAAATAAGAGGAGAAATAGACATAGGATAGTTTTCCATCTAATGCAAATCAGTATTTAAATAAAATTAGCTAATTTGTGGGTTACTTTGTTACCCGAGTAAAGAACAAAGCAAGATTTACTAGAAAGATAGGATCGAGAGGACCTTTCACATCTAAAATGAGAGATTCTTGGAGCTCTATGATCCTGACAATCACTCTAAAAAATAGAGATCAACATAGAATTTGTAACTAAACACATCTTAGATAATTGTTTAACCACAAATTAGAATTTGTGTTTTACATTGAAATTACGGACCCCACTTGCGGGAGAGATCAATATTTGATGAAGGGAGAAGTTAAGAAGAATGGTAGAAAACTATGAAATAAAGGGTAAGTAATTTGAAATTTTATAATGTGTTTCCCCTTATAATACAATACTAAAAAAAAAAAAAAGGAAAAATATACACCTCATGTATATTCCAAATTAGTCTGGAAAAAAAAAATTAGTAATTTCCATCCAATACGTACAACAAGATTATCAAAGGACAAAATAACAGTAGGCAAATATACAAGATCACCAAGCACGGCTAGCACTTTTGAGCTTGTTTTGATGATGATGATGAGAGTGATGAAGCAAGAAAAGCTTTCTCAAGATCTTCAAAACCATAACCATGGCTGGCTTATTCCTTGTTCTGGACAACTTCAAAGCCTGATGAACACAACCTCCCTTAACCCTATCAAAATTATCAGAATCTGCTCTTGATGATGAACTTTGACCCTCTTCGTTGAAATTTTCCCATAGCAAGTCCATCTTTTCGCCTTCATCATCATCTTCGTCGTCTTCGTCTTCGTCCTGCTTCTCCTTTCCATCTCTTTTCACCATTTTCTGACCATTTTCTATGCATGAGAAGTCACTAGCAGCGCTAACTACTACTTCTTCTTCTTCTTCTAATTTTGGTGCTTCTTCTTGGTGATCGGAATCACTAGTGCTGGAGGCAGCAGGAGAGGAGTGCCACAACGGTGGAGATTCGATACAAGACGGGAAATTTCCGGTAGGGAAGCTAAAATCTTCCGTGGTCATGGCTTTGATTACATCAACTCTTTTTGATTGATTTTCTAGAGCAAAGTTCGCGTGGTTGTTGTTTGTGAGGTTTGGTGTTTGTTGCTACGGAAGAAATTTAGTTCAACTGCTTTTGCAATAAGTTTTATTTTATTTTATTTATTTTTAATGTGGAAGTGGCTAGGATCAAGGTTAGGGACGGGTCCAAGCTCCCTTAATTTATCTTATGTTTTGTTATTATTAATATGTTTTTTTTTTTTTTTTCGGTCGGATGCTTGTTTATTTATTTTATTAAGAGGTGAATTGTGTCTTTGTTTTACGTATAAAAAGTTCCACAATTCTGTGGTAAAAATGCTATGCTGACTCCTATAAAAAGAAATTGGGAATAATATTGGAGATTAAAAACTTCCTTATCAATTTCGCATATATAAGGCTTATTGGTTTTACGTTTTCTAGTGAGAAAATATCATGTAAATATTTCGCAAAATTAAAAGTTTTTTTTTTCCCCCTAATTTTGATGAACAACCTTTAAGATTTATATGTTTCTTCATTAAAATTTTACTTTGGATTTAACACACCTATCCGAGTAAACCCCTCCTTGTCATCTGATTTGGAGATCGTTCATTAAAACAGTGTTTGTTTTTTTTTTTAATAGTTTAGTTTTTCGAAATCAGATGATAGGACTAGGAGGGGTTAAAAAAACAAATAATAACCACTGAATTTTTTTTTTTTTAAAAAAAATTATGATGATTTCTATTTTTTCACCGCACACTTATTGTTATTGAATTGAGAATATGTCTCATGTTTAGAAGCGTCATTCACTGGGGGAGAGAACAACGTAAGGAAAATGAAAGATTTCGTAGGGGAGTGTAAGAAGGGGACGGCTTATCTACCGGCGGAATGATAGGACAAATTCCCTCTTTCTTTGCAATTTTCTACGATACCAATTTGTTGGGTGTTGACTCTCGAGCGTTGAGATGGACATGGATATGGACAGCAGCCCCACCATCTCAAAACGTCTAGTTTTGATGTTACACATTTTTCTTTTTCTTTCTTTTTTTTTTTTTAATGAAACAAAATAAAAAATATATTAAAGCACATGTTTAGGAGATTTAGACAGAGAAAAAAAATAGGAAGAATGTAGAATTTATAAATGAGGGAGAATACAAAGGAGAGCTATAATCCTTTCACTATTGGAAGAATTTAAAATGGTGTCTCTTCTCATTCCATCAAACCTTATTGCCAAATGAAGGAGTTTGCGTCTTCTCACATCCCTCTCCTCGGTCACTCTCCGTCCTCCCACAAATCCTCAACCAACCAAGGCCTTAAAGTTTTGAACCTCTTAAATTGCTTTTCATTTATTATTTGAATTTGAATGAGCGAGCTCAACATTATGTCAATGTCATTGCATTTAAATCAATCGTGCACACACAGGGTTTATAATTCTACAAATAGAATGACACCGTATTAATAACTCACACATAAGTCTTCGTCTTTCCTTAGGCCAGAGAGGGGAGAGGAAAGTCTTTGTCTTTCTTTCAAGAAGTCTTCTAAGTTCTAAGACAAGTCTTCTACTGGACAAATTCTATGTATATGTAACATGTTGCACAGAACAAACTAAGCAAAAAGGCAAAATGAATGCTGGAAGCCATTAGGAATTGGAAGTGACGAAGACGCATAGTAGAGAGAGAGAGAAAAAAAGTTAATTCTCATTTCTCTTGAAAATTCTAATTAACTACAAACATGTTAATTTTAAGTTGATTGATTTATTTCATATGGTATAATAACTAACAAGTATTGAATGACCATTTTTCAAAATAGAAAAAATTGTATGACGAGGTTATACTAATTCTAAAAGTTTTGTCTTACTTTTGAATTGAAGAAGTTTAGATAAAGTGTGAAGCTAGGGGGAAAAAATGGGGACTGGAGTTTCAGAACTAGGAATGACAACGGGGCATGTTCGAGCCGGATATTGCTATCCTGCCTGTTTACCCGCAGGATAAAAACAAACTTATATCTTCCTTATTTCCTCATTTAAAGAGGCAGAATATGTTTAGGTATTCCCCGCATAGGTAGGTAACCATATTTGGTAAAAAAAAATTTAAAAATATTAGCTGAAGAAATAAAAAAAAAGATGAATTTAAAGAGAAATAAATAACTAATAATAATATCACATACTAAAATTAGTAATACTTTACTAATATAACCTAATTATTATATATACATATTTATTTAGAGCACCAATCGAATAGATATTTTTTTTTACCTATTTATAGGTATTCTTTTACCCAATTAAAATTGATTATTCACGTCTTATTTATATTAACTTGGTGAAGTGTTAATCCCGTGCCTGCAGAACCTTTTTAGTTTGTCTATCTCAGAGGTTTTGGCCTTGCAATATCATGCAGATTAATTATAAGATTCATGCAGCAACTCATGCACATTAAAATTATGGGTAATTTAGGGAGAATTTGAGAAATATAGCAAAATCTATGTACTTTTTAAAATAGAGAGAGAGACTGCAAATCCCAACTTTTACGCTCACCTAGAACCTAATAGGAACTTATTATACAAATACGGAAAAAAAGTCAACCACTTTTAAAAAATACGGTACGCATTACAAAAATATGACATGTGGTATAAAAGTTCTCTAAAATGCGAGTGCTGATGTCATACAACATGGCCTTTAGATAAATAAAACAAAAACAAAAAGAAATAAAGAGAAGTGTCACACGCTACTACATTTGCCAAAGTAAATGCACTTACAGTTACAACACTGATGTCAGCGCGCATCAGCGCCTATCACTATTTTTTTTTTGTTTTTACTTTCTTTTTAAAAGAATTACAACTCATTTCTTTTTTTTTTTTTGCTATTTTTTTGTCTTTTTGAACCAGGTAATTATATATTTTATTTGTGTATTATAATTTTTGGATTATAACAATAAAAATCTTAAACTGCAATACCACAATTTTTTTGAATAATTGTTTTTTTTGTAATTCAAACCATCTTTTTTTAATCACATATTTAACTCTCATGCTATTTATCTTGAACTCTCTTTCTTGATACATAGATAACTTGTTATGATATCTATAGTTTTAAAATTATTTTTTTAATAAATTTAATTCCAAACTATATTTTCTTTTGCAATAAAAAACCACGAACTCTCATTATACTTTCATGATATTATAGGTAAGTAGTAACTTGGTTTGATAACAAGAATTTTTTTTAATATTATAATAAGCAGCATGTAACACTCATTTTAAATTTTACGAATACCATAAATATCATTATAAGATATCCTATAATAATGTTGATCATTGGCATCATGATAGGATACCTACAGTAATTTTTTTTTTTCTAATTTCTTTGATACCATAGATAACTTGGTTGGATACCTATAATAATCCTTTTTTTTTCTTTTTTTTTTTCAATGAGCAAAATTTAATTTTTTTTCTATCTCTTGAGACCGTAGGTATCATGATAAGATACTTATGGTAATTTTTTTTTAATTTCTTAGATACTATATGTAACTTGATAGGGTACTTATGATAATGCTCCCCCTCTCTCTCTCTCTCTATCTCTCTCTCTCTTTTCCAACAAGCAACACCTAATTCTTTATCCATCTTCTGGAGGTGATACTTATGGTAATTTTTTTTTTTTTGAATTTTTTGGATGTTATAAGTAATTTGGTTAGATACCTATCATAATTTTTTTCTTTCAAAAAAGTATTACCTACCTCTTTTCTCATCTCATGGATACCTATCGTGATAGGATACCTACGGTAAATTTTATGTTTTCATTTGTCTTTCTAATTTTTTGGATACTGCAGATAACTTTATTGGATACTTATGGTAACTCTTTTTTTTTCCCTCAACAAACAACACCTAACTCTCTCTTGGAGACCATAACTATCGTGAAATGATACCTATGGCGTAAACCTTTTTTTTTTTTTTTTTTTTTTTCTGATTTCTTTGATATTATAGGTAACTTGGTTAGAAACCTATGATAACTTTTTTTTTCTCTGCATTAGTACCATACGTACCTCTTTAAGTTTCTCAAAGAACCAGCGTTAAATATTGATATTTAATATTTAACGCTGGTTCTAAAAATAACTGGCATTAAATGGGTAATAAATAAAAAAGAAACAAAGTGTTCCTCTTGGGATTTGAGCACGACAGCTCCAAGACCAATCCATTCGGGTGTTGCCACTTAGTCGCAACTCTTCTTTGATTATAATTATGATATCAATTATATTTATTAGTTCTTTAAAATACTAAAACGACGTCATTTTAATAATATAAAATAATTAAAAATTAAAAAACAAAATAAATCACCATAATATATTATTTTATCCTTAAATCAACAAAACAACTTAATATAAAAAATCCATAATATTAAATAGATGTTGGTTCCTAAGAAGCACATTAAATGTCAACTTTTAATATCGGTTCCAGAATCCAGCGTTAAATGTCTTAAACAGATGCAGGTTCCCTAAGAAATAATGTTAAATGTCAACTTTTAACGTATGTTCTTAAAACTAACATTAAATGTCTTAAATAAGCACTGTTTTTGTTGAAAATCAGCCTTAAATAGTAAATAACGCTAGTTACTTAAAAAAACGGTGTTTTTTAAATTTGACAACTACCTTCTATTTAGGTTTTATTAATAGTATCGCACTCTTGAACAAAGGTGGAGATGTTGTTCCAGATGACTTCAACATAGTTGCAAATTGGTGGACTTAAAAGTACAAGTCTATGGTTCAAAAAGATGACGGCTTTTGGGAGTTGAGGGATCGTGAGGAATAATAGTCAATATTTTATAGGAGTGGCAATTCGTGTTGTCGTGTCATATTCGTATCGTCGAGGCATATATATAACGAGCAATTACCAAACTCAAATCCGACACGTTTATTATTCGTGTTATGATTTGTAAACCCACACCCGACATGCTAAATAAACAGGTTAACCTGTGAGCGACACATTTAGCACGTTATTTAAATAGGTCGTATTCAGATCGTGTCCAACGTAATACGATCTGCTAACCTGTATACTGTTAACCCGTTAATTGAACTCAATTTAACATGTTAATGTTAAATATGTTATATTTGGTTCAACTTAATATAATGTATTAACATATTAATTTTAACATGTTAACCTATTTCATATTTTCAATATAACTTGATATAATCTATTAACTTATTTTATATTTCCAATATAACTAAGCAACCATAATCAAATAAATATAACACATAATCCAAAGTTTAAAACTAAAATAAAATTTTCAAGTTTTAGTACATAAAACATAAAAGGGAAGTTTTAAGTCTTGGTACACATAAGATAATACAATGTCTCAAAAAATTTAATCGTGTTAAACGGGTCAATTTCGAGTTTAACATGTTAACCTGCTAATGACCTATTATTTAATCGTATTTAATCGGGTTTAACCTGTTTTGACTTGTACCTGTTTAAGACAAACCCAAACCCGCTAACTTCGTGTCGTGACCTAAATTGCCATCCCTAATATTTTAGAGTGTAAGAAAACTTTAATTAGACTAATTAATTAGTACATAAGGATGATGCTAATATATAGTAATAGTACTACTAATAGCTAGTGCCAAACTCTAATTAGAGTATTTTCTTCGCTCAAGCTTCAAGTATGTTCAAGGAGAATATATTTTCTGGTTGTTTCAATCGGTGAGATCAATTTATTTTATTGCTTTGAGTTGTAATTTTGTTTGTTCGGTAACTTGCTTAAGGCAGCGTAGACTGCATCTTGTTGTTTCTATTGCGGTAACGATCATGATTAATCATAAGATATCCTTTGATTATGTTATTGATCCTTTTCTAGATTTTCCATTCTTTGATTATATTATGGATATATTCCTAGTTGACATTTTCTATTTGGGCTATGGCTACAGTCCCTAAGGTGCCAATTGAGGGACTAGTCACCCACAATAATTGTTATAACGACATTTTTTTTTTACTGTGGTAAGAAACTTGGTATTGCAAGTATCATTAACCGGCTAATAGCTAGGCCAACTCAATTACATGTGATGATTGATGGGAGAGAATCTTGATCAATGCCATTTATGTGGGTAAAAAATATTAATTCAAAAATATGGATACGTGACGTCGTGCTAACCTTGATATTTTGTATCTAATATGATTTTCAGCACAACTAATGATGCAAATTGATAGTGGTTATCAATACAATCAAATTAAATTAATTATCTTCTAACAATAATTTAACAAAGTCTAGAAAAATCTAGTATTACTTAGTATAGTGGTAGTACAGGTCAATCTTACGAAAAATTGGTCTAACTACTAAGCTATTAATCCCATAGGTTTAAGGGAGTTTTCTCTAAACTAGAATAAAAATTAATAAAATAAGAAAAGAAATCATTAATAAAATAAAATAGGTCAAAAGGTCATTTTCCACCACTAGGCACTCCTATTAGGTTAACTACTAGACTCTATGTCCAATTACTTATCAAAGTTATCAATCATAGATAAAACAAATTCTGCTATCTCAATTTTTCCTTAGTTTGTTGTTAGATAAAACAAGTTCTCTACCTAATAATCTCTTTCCATTTAAATAACTTATAATAAGCTATCTAGATTTAGTCTAATAGAAGCATTAAGCTAAAAAAAATAAGGTTGATTCTGAGTAACAATCATACAAGCTTAGATTATCTTTAACCTAGAGTATGTTCTTCATCACAACTAACCAATCAATTAGCTCAATTCAATTATCATGATTTGCCACATATGATCAAAATATTAAACAATTACAGATTTAAAATTTCAACCTAACTGTAGAATCTATTAAGTTTACTTGGTTGTACATTAAAACAAATCAAAATAGAAATTATGAATCATAAAGCATAGAAGAAAATATATATATAATATGAAAATTTCACATAATTATTATAATTGGGGCTTTGAAATCGCAAGAAAAACCTAGCCTAGCATACTCAAACAAGTAAACAATGAATCCATCATGCTAGATAAATAAAAATAAGGATAAAATAAAGATAAAACAGAAAAAACACTGGTTGATATTTGTAGCATGACGCCTTTCAATGCAGAATGATCTCCAACCTCTAAGCGCTCAAATTCTCTTTTTGATTCTCTCTCTATGAGTTTAATGTGTTCCTAATTTTCTATGAGTCTAGGTTTTGCAAAATTTGACCCAAACTACCCTATTTATAATATACTGGCCTTAAGAGTGATTTGGATAAGTTTTCCGAAGTTAGAGAGGCTAAAAGGCTTCAAAATAACACTTTCCTGATTTCTAGCACTGCAATGCTAATATTCTGGCACTGCAGTACCAAATTTGTGTCAGATTTCTCAGTTTTTATAAAAATGCAACTTTTTAGTCAGATTTTCAGATTTTTACTACCTTTCAGCTCAACTTTTTGATTTTTAGTCTATTTTAGTTCAACTTCAGCTTATTTTTACTTCTTTACCTCCAAAACACCTATAAAATACAAAAATATCATAAAAATCTAGAAATAACAAGAAAACTAACATAGTAATATAGAGAAATTAATCAAAAAGCAAATTATGCACCCATCACAAATATTCTTGAGTAACATTTTTTATTGTCAATTTTTGTAAAGTTTTCGGCCAAAAGTTATAAGTTAATAATATAACGTGTTTAGTCGTAAATCAAAGCATTTTGATACATAATGTTGATATTACAGGGAGAGTAACCAAAAAAATAACCTATGATAACATTTCCTAAGTTTGCATTGTAGATGCTGATGATAGTATTTTTGTGATGACCATTTAACTCAATGTAGACGAACTATAATTGTAGATGGGTCGAACCACTCGGTCAGAATTCGACTACGAATAATAGTAAAACTATAGTAAATAATAAAGAATACGAGAATTTAATATAGTCATTGACAATATTTTGCGATGGCCGTCCAATTTGATGTAGATGAATTATAACTATTGATGGGTCGAATTCCGATAGTAGATGGGTCGATCCCCTCAGTCAGAATTCAACTACTATTAATTCAACTACGAATAATAGTAAAACTGTAGTAAACAATAAAGAAGAGAAGAATTTAGCATAGTTGTTGATAACATTTTTGTGCTGGTCATCTAATTTGATGTAGATGAATTATAGCGGTTGATGGTTGGGAGTTTGACTATAAATAACAGTTAAATTATAATAAATAATAAAAGTATACAAGAAATTTAACGCAATTCAAACCCAAAAAGATGGGCTACGTTCATGATGAATTTTTAACTATATGAGAGAGATTACAAGCGAGCGTAGAGTCTTGATATGAAAGCATTAGCAAGTATTTTCTGTTGTATGATTTTCAGTATGTAGAATAATGAGATTGAGCCTCCTTTATATAGATGAAGGTAGCTCATATTTTCTAATTTTGTGAATGGAGAACTACATAATAAAATATAGTATGGTTCAATTCTAATTGGATTTTTTACAATGAAATCCATAAATCGAACCAATCCAATTAAGATTCAGAATTATACATCTAATCCAATCCAATTATAATTGGATATCTAATTTTTAGTAATTGGATTGAATTGAATTGGTTGATTTAATTGACTTGGTCTGAATTTTTTTTTTCAATCTTGAACATCCTTAACAATTTTTATATCTTGTCCCTTCATAGCATTTTAATTGAAATGAGTAAAAAAAATCTTCATTGACTAATAACATTAGAAGAGCACTTTGTGATTATAAAATAAGTATTTATCTTCTATTCATCACTCCATCAACCATTTAAATACTTTTAAAACGTGAGTAGAATATTTGTCAAATGAGAGGAGAAAAAATAATGTTAATTGTTCAATTTAGTTTCAAAGAGAAAATAAACAATTTTAGATGCATATATTTTGAAAAAGAACATAATTAAGAAAATCGTTAATGATGTTAATAACCCCCAAATTATACATGTTGTATTATTTTAGCCCTTGAATTTTTTACTTACATATTAACGACTCATGACTTATGTAATTATTGTAATAATGATCATTTTTCCACAAATTGTTAAGTATTTAACAAAAATAAGTCATTAAAAGCACATAGTTTGGGAACTATGGATAATAATATAACTCCAAATTTCTAACTTACAAAGTAGAGTACCAAGAATATGCAATTATTGCGACAATTGCCTTTTTTTCCCCTCAAATTATGAAATTTTTAATAGAAATGAGTCATGGCTGAAAATTAGATTCTAACTTATAGAAGTAAATAATGCTCAATTATACGCTATGTTTTTGGCTATAATCTGTTAAAAAATTAATAATTTGTGACAAAAGGACCATTGCAGTGATAGTTGTATAATTCAAGGGCCAAAACTATGTAAGTTAAAAATTCAGGGACGAAAATAGTACAATAATTATAATTCAGGGACTATACTACAATTAACCATTAAGAAAATAGAAGTTATGAAGAAAAATATATGCTAATATTATGGATGTTTATGTATTATTTATTTATATATTTAACCAATTATTAATTTATATATTCGTTGGTTAAAAATTTATAAAAAAGTTATTATCTTATGCATTTAACGAGATTATTACTTTATTTATTAAAGTAAGTTAGAATATTTTATTATTTAATTGAAATTTATTAATTTATCAAAAATTTATTTATGGAAGTTTTATTCTAATTTCACTTTCTACGATCTATATTTTGTGTCTAAAGTGTCGTTAAAAGAAAAAAAAAAAATCATCCTCCTAAAAAATAAAAGTTGGACACCCTCTCTAACATGGACTTTATAGAAATATGACTAAATTTTAAGCCTAATTTAAGTAAATATCCCTTAATCAAATGTTATTGCAAAATATCCGCTATATATGTTTATATACTAAGTATAAAATTTTATATACAAATATAAAAAATTATATATTCAATATATTTTAATACAGTAACTAAAATTAGTAGATAAAATATCTAACAAATATAAAAATATATATACCTAAATATTTTACTATAAAATTAAAAAAATCAACATTTACTTAATCAAATTTAAAATATTGCTTGATTAAAATATTATTCATCCACACGTATATTCCTCCGCTTTCTCCGCTAAGAGATCTCATAGTAGAACCATTTAAAGTTTCCCCCTTTTGCACTCATTGGTCACAACCGGATGGTCCAATACCAAAGATTAAAGGGTTTAACGCAAAACCCTACTGGGTTTTCTTTCTCCTGCTTCGTCTTCTTTTCTCCGTAAAACAAACGATGAGATCCTCAGTCACTTCTTCACCAATTCCGCCATTGTTGCGCCGCTCTTTCTTAAGCCCTCGCTATCTTTGTTACCAATCAACAACGGTTGATAACAATAAACCCATCTCCGAATCACCAATTTCAGAATCTAGCTCTGCCGATAAACCCGTTTCTGAACATGAACTCCCTTATCAGGAGGACCCATCGTCCCCAGAACCCAAATCTGGGAATTTCAGTCAGTCAATCTCACAAACCACAGATTTAACGCAAGCCCATGTGATAAACACTCTCCTAGGCCGCAAGACCGACCCCTATTCGGCTCTCAATTACTACAACTGGGCTGAGAGAATGAGGGGCTTTGTTAAAGGTGTGGATGCCTTCTGTGTTTTGCTTCACATTTTGATTGGTTTTCAGGAGACTTACGGCCGCGTTCAGAACTTGCTTAATCAGTGCGTTTCTGGCGATACTTGTCCCTCTCCGTCTGTCTTTATCGATCACTTGGTCGAGTGCGCGAAAAGGTTCGATTTCGAATCGGATTCTCGGGTTTTTAATTACTTGTTGAATAGTTATATTAGAGCTAACAAGATAAGTGATGCTATTCATTGTTTTGATAAGATGATTGAATGTGAGATATATCCTTGGGTTCCATTTATGAATATCCTTTTGACGGCGTTGGTTAGAAGAAACATGTCGATGGAAGCTCGAGAATTGCATAATAAGATGGTTTTGAAGGGAGTTTTTGGTGACCGTGCGACTGTACATGTGATGATGCGTGCTTGTTTGAAGGAAGAGAGGGTAGAGGAGGCAGAGAACTACTTTATCGAGGCGAAGGCTAGAGGTACTGAACTTGATGCTGCAGCCTATAGTATTTTTATTCAGGCTATTTGTAAGAAACCCAATTCTAGGATGGCTTCTGGGTTGTTAAAGGAAATGAGAGAAATGGGTTGGATTCCTTCTGAGGGTACCTTTACTTGTGTTATTGGGGCTTGTGTGAAGCAGGGAAATATGATTGAGGCTTTGAAGATTAAGGATGAAATGGTGAGTTGTGGAAAACCGTTCAATTTGGTTGTGGCAACAAGTTTGATGAAGGGGTATTGTGTGCAAGGCAATTTGGATAGTGCTTTGGATTTGTTTGATAAGATTAATGAGTATGGGCTTAGTCCGAACAAGGTTACCTATGCAGTCTTGATAGAATGGTGTTCTAAGAGTGGAAAGATGGAAAAGGCCTGTGAGCTTTACAACCAAATGAAACTCATAGGTATACAGCCCAATGTCTATGTTGTGAATTCTGTGTTACGTGGATTGTTGAAATTTCGGCCCTTTCAAGATGCTTTGAAGTTTTTTGATGAGGCAGTTGATTGTGGTGTGGCTAATATTTTCACATATAATAACCTTTTATCTTGGCTTTGTAGTGCGGGTAAAGTAAATGAAGCTTGTGGTATCTGGGATAATATGAGCAGTAAGGGTGTGGTACCTAACACAGTATCTTATAATAATATGATATTTGGCCGCTGCAGAGCAGGAGCAATGGATATGGCACATAACCTCTTCGTGGAGATGTTTGAAAAGAGTTTAAAACCAAATGTGATCACTTATTCCATTTTGATTGACGGGTATTTCAAGAAAGGTGATGTTGAACGTGGCTTTGATGTCTTTGACCAAATGAGGGCCGTAAATATAGCCCCCACAGATTTCACATATAACACTATCATTAATGGCTTGTGCAAAGTAGGCCGTACATCTGAAGCGAGGGACATGTTGAAGAAATATATTGAGATTGGTTTTGTTCCCATCTGCTTGACTTATAATAGCATTATAGATGGATTTATGAAGGAGGGTGATACCAATTCTGCACTTGCAGTTTATAGAGAAATGTGTGAAGATGGGATTTCACCAAATGTTGTCACTTTCACCTGCTTGATTAATGGGTGTTTCAAGAGCAATAATACTGCTCTTGCTCTGAAAATCAGGAATGAGATGACAAGTAAGGGCATTGAGTTAGATGTTACTGCATATGGTGCTCTAATTGATGGGTTCTGCAAAGGGCGAGACATGGTAACTGCCTCCGGACTTTTCTCTGAACTTCTTGAAGTTGGTCTATCTCCAAATGCAGCCATATATAACAGTATGATTGGTGGCTACCGAAATTTAGGTAACATGGAAGCTGCTCTTGCATTGCATAAGCGAATGCTAGACAATGGGATTCCCTGTGATTTGCTAACATACACCACATTAATTGATGGATTGCTGAAAGAGGGGAAGTTACTCGTTGCATCAGATCTTTACTCAGAAATGCTTTCCAAGGGTATCGTGCCTGATATCATTACATATACGGTTCTGATAAATGGCCTTTGTAACAAAGGACAGCTAGATAATGCACGTAAGGTCTTGGAAGAGATGGATCGAAAGCGTGTTGCCCCTAGCGTTCTTATTTATAATACCTTAATTGCTGGACAGTTCAAGGAGGGCAATTTGCAGGAGGCCTTTAGATTGCATGATGAAATGCTTGACAGAGGTCTTGTACCTGATGACATCACTTATGACATTCTAGTAAATGGAAAATTGAAAGGAAGCTCTAATCTTGCCGGAGCTTCATGTGTTTAGATAATCATTTAATTAGTTCCAAGATGTTTGATTCGAGCATAATTATCACTCTTTGGCTGACCGGTGCAGAAAGTAAAAGTGACCATGGACTTGGATATTCTTATCTGCTGTTATGCAGCAGCATATCAAGCCATAAATTATTGGTTCAGTTATGCTTTTTTGTCTCAGATTGCATTGCTGAATGATGAACTACCAGATTGGTAAGCATTTATTTATGTTTATTCAAGAGTGCTACATCTCAATAAGTCAGGTAAAAGTTGTAATTTACCGAATGCTCTTCGTACGAAATAATTTGTCTTTTTCAACCATTTGTAAAGAGAAAATTACTTAAATTTCCAAAGAATGATTTTCTTGAACATATATGAGAGACAAAAGAAATAGAGAGAAAGAGAAGGGAGAGGACAAAGAACCTGTGAATTAATTGGTGTGTGAATCAATGGCAGAATACTGTCTGACTGCAAATGATAGAGACGGAGAGGATTGGAAGCAATGGGATTTTGCACCATGTAAGACTACTCTGTTCTTTTTTATTTTTCCTCGAGTTAGTTCCCATCATGGGTAGTGAAAACTGCATTCGTGACCCCTCTTTCAAATCTCCTTTCCCATAAAATCTTGATTTTGATCCCAAAAATTTGGATTACTCCACATTTCTTTTCCTCCCTATGAGATGTTCCATAGCAGTTTCTCAAATCTCGCAATGACTATATATAATTAATCGAGTAAAGATTAAAGTGTTTAACGGGTGTGTGAAAAAGAGGGGGAAAAAAAATACAGGGGATATATTTGTAATTGACCCTTATTATAATTATTATATATAAGTTTCCAGTGGAATTCTTGAGATATTTTAATGACTGAAACTTTTGTGGCACTCTCTGTGTCTTCTATAATCTGTATGATAGCCAGCAATCTTTCAAATGATATTGTCACTTTGTGTTATTACATATGAGATCTTTGCTCACTATTTAATTCTGTCTCTCTTGCCTCAGCTTAGTGTCTTAATTGCTTTGATGCAGATTCCACCAACAAAAGCTGAATCTTCTAGCCTGGGCAGTAGCTACAGTTTTACATCCCACAAACGGAAGGAAAGCTCGAGAAGACCACTCCAATGGGTGATGGATGGATGGAATTAGGCATGAGGAATTTCACATTGTGGTTTTTGACGTCATTTCATTCAGGTCAGCAGGATTGGTTTATTTTGATTATCAAAATTACTGCCTGGAATGAAGAAACAGAGCCACTTTTTATGTTGCATACAAAAAACTTGAGTTTACGAGACAGATACATGTCCGATATGTTCATCCCTGTTATCCGTGTGTTTACTTACTGGAATGAAGAAACAGAGCCAGTTTTTCTGTTGCATATTAAAATCTTGACATTACGAGATAGATACATATTTGATATGTCCATCCCTGTTATCTGTATGGTCTTGGATGTATAGCGAAAGTTCTGATACTTAAAGATCACATGACTGGATCTGACACAATGATGTCCTCGATCCAATTGTACCACGACCTACTTCGTGGGATTACACAAGTTAGCTGAATGTTATTGAAAAATGTTTACCTTAGTGACATCATCATCCCGTCTTCAATTGCTTGTGGCTGTGTGATAGTTTAGAAAATCAACCACACAATGCTTTGAAAAATGCTAATTGAGTTAACTAGTAAGTAGCAACTATTAGATTTTGTGTGTTGTATCAATGTCAATCCTGCACGTAGTTTTAACTCAAAGTAGATAATAATTTAACAAAACATCATTGGAAACGAGAATCCTTTCTTGTTTCCTTGCGTGCCCCACTAAGAAGCATTACATTATTGTATTGTAATATGGCTCTATATTGGCAACATTACAGAACTACATACATATTTTTGTTACACCAGGGCTTGAAATCTTGTCTCAGTACGTCAACACGGAGCATTGGACACAATGCCACTGAAGCTATTCTTACAATAAGGTAAAGGGTACCCAAAAATAATACATTATAATTTACAATCCAGTACTATACACACACAGTTTTGCTAAACATCAGCCAACTGCAAAGCAATGCAGGAACCTGAATCAGTGGGCATCAGCAAGTTCAGAATCTCAGCTTTGGCTCTTAAGAAAATGAAATTAACTGCTGTACTTCTTCTGTGCCTAAGCAGTTTAGGACAAAACTACAAGCAAAGCATTTGAACTAAACTTCTGAAAATCTTTTTTAACCTTAAAGAAGGCAATGATAATAGGGTGGAGTGAGAGACACAGCTAGAGAGTCTTCCTTGGAATGACGTTCACTGGTTCTTATAAGATTCTCGGCTTGCTAGATATTTGCCGTTTCTTTCCATCCAATCACTCCACCCTTTAATTGCTCTAGATATTTAACCATGAAACTCAACTGGGAAGGAAAGAGAGGGATCTGGAATCAGATATAAAACTACTAGAAAATCTCCTTAGTAATATTATACATTCTGTGATATAACCTATGAAGGGATTGGTTTGGCTAGACTTTAGATTGAAAAAGAATGCATTTTAGGTAATCTTCAACTCCAGAAGCATCAGATCCTTAAAAGAGACTGTTGATGTTTATGTTTGTGTTTTGTTCATTCCATGTTTCCAATTTCCATTTTCATTTACTTCGTCACCAGCATCCCACAGAAAATTAGCATATGCAGCAATAATAGAACTGCATCCAGACAAGCATTATTGTTACTAAGGAAAAGAAAATTAACTCTGAAGTGGTAACTAGTTCAAATCAAGCAAATGTTCTACTGTAGGGACAGAAAATCCAACTAGGAATCAAAGTTCGAAGCATAAAAACCCCCTCTATGAACAGATGGTACGACTATGAAACCAAGTTTATTATGATTTAGTGAAACAAAAACATAATTAGTATCTACTTCTAATTTCGAGGTTTAAGGTTCCCTCCTCCCTTCATTGAAAAAAATCATAATTGGATCTTACATTTACATTGTAATTATACAGACTTAGTTGAATTCATTTTCAAGCTTTATTATTACCAATGGAAAGAACATTATAAGACTCCCAACAACAGAAGGAAGTAGAAAAAAATTATATGAAGCAAAGAAACATTGGTAGAAAATCTAACAGTGAAACTTAAATGATATAGACCATCAGCATAATCGAATGATGTATAGGTACTTCTGTGCTGATTATGAAACTCAATACTTTACCAAGACCTTTTAAACAATACAGACCTTTTTCAATACCAGAAACATGTTTCATCATTCATGCAATGTGTTGTATGCATATGTACATAGATATAATGAAGAGAATGTTACCAGTCATTAGGTGCATGAAGAACAGCTCGATGGAAGTAGCTCTGGGCACGAGGGCCATCCCTGTGCCTATGCCATATCAAATCTCCGTAGAGAGATAAAACATTCCCATCAATTGGCTCGGCTAAAATCGCTCTCTCACAGTATTCTTCGGCTTTAACAACATCACCTCGTACCTGCAATGCTCTCATCATAAAAGGCTTTCAATTATCCATCACATTCCAAACCCAAAAATAATACAAAGCACAATACCATTTTTCCTTTTACCTCTTTCAGGAACCTTGCGTAGTTCCCAAGCAACAAGGCATCTTCAGGGTACTTCCTAATCATCTTCTTGTAATATCCATCCAAACTCTCTCTCCCCCAAAACTGCTCATCACCTCTACCGCCATCATCATCGCCACCACCACCACCTCCTCCTACTCCACCTCCGTCTCCGCCTCCACAACCGTCTCCTATCAGAATACCGAGCCCAATCTTCTCCTCTACGGCGGCGGAAACCCCCTCTTCCACCGCCAATATCCCAGTCCTCGTCTTTGGCCTTATCAACAACGCCGCCATTTCCGGAAAACTCGGGCCGTCCGCTTCTCCTACTTCCTCCTCTTCACCCACCGCCGGTGAGGTTAACGAGCTCTGGCAGGTGCCCTTCTTCTTCTGAGGCGAGACATGGACGGACTTGCATTTCTTCGTCGATTCGCCACGGGGAAAGACATGTTCAATGAAAGGGAGATGGAAAAGGACCGGATCGTCGGCGGCAGACGGATGCCGAGGTCTAGCTCCGGAGACGATTGGTGAATGCACGTCGGTGAATGCATGGTTTGTGGATGGGTGCATGCAGAAACGAATGATATTGAGTTGGGAGAAACCGGAAGGGATCATGTCACGGGTTGATAATCAAGTTAAGGGAGTTGGAGAATGGAATTTGGGGAAGCTTTTCATGGGAGGTTTGTGTTTTGTCTTTGTGAGATCCTTAATTTAAGCAATGCTATATTCTTCAACTTGTTTTCTTACGTAGGTAAATAAGGCAGGTAGCAAAATTATACAACATCTAGTTGTGTACATGCGGAAGCCATGTTTTGGCGTCATAATTAGCCTTTCATTTTTATTTTTATTTTTTGACTTTTTTTCATACAAGAGAAGATTACTTAAACTAGTACTCCTCTATTATGCTGCACAAACCTTGTCTTTTGGAGAGGAGAAGTACACAATTAATACATTTGAATTTATGTATTTTTTTATAGGATATTGAGTGACATAATAGTATGCCAAAATTATTTACTCTTATAAAAGTAGTTGAAAATTAACTCACCAAACAGAAAACTAACTAAACTAGTTTTACAATAATGTAGCCGGATGATGTCTTTAATATACCAAGTGATCTCTTATGTTTAGAAAAATAGGTGAATAATTATCAAATTAACTTGTTTGATAGCGGTATATCTAGGGGCGGAAAAAAGACTACATTTGGCAATATTAATCCCAATTTGATTGTTAGAACGGAGAAATTTGAAACAAAATTCAAATGATTTAAAGCTTTTGATTGTAATTTCTTGAAATACATAGTTATTTAGCGAAGAAAAATATGTGAATAGTTTACTCTAAGCAACAAAAACATCTTTTGTGAGTACTAAAATATGTTACTTCCACGTTTAACCTATGTTGGAAACAAGGATGGCAATTTAACCTGAAAGCTCGTGTACTTGCGAGTACCTGTTCCATTGTACACGTATTCGAGTACGAGGGTCAGGTTCAGGTTTTAGAGACTATGCCTGCGACGGGTTCGGGGTGGATTTGGGTTTAGATGTACATGTCCCCGAACCTGACCCGATAATATACTTTTTTTTTTTTTTAAATATAATATGTATATATGTAAATATATACAACGTAAGTTTAAAAAAAAAAAAATTTAAAGCTCATACCCTATTACTTAAAGAAGCTCAAATGGCCAAGCCTAAAGGCCCAAGCATATAGTTTTATTTTTTAATTTTTTTAACGGATGCTGAGTATATGGGTACGTACTCGCGGATACCCATTACCCATAATGGGGTAATATCCGAGCTTGCTCCACCTTTATAAACGGGTAAATGGGGCAGGTGTGGGTAGAAGCCCATCCCGTTACCATCCTTAGTCTTATACAGTGTTGGCTCGCATAAAAGCGACATTATTTTCCCATTAAAATGAAATATGACATCAGTTCTACGGAAATCAACATTGGAAGCTCGACAAGATCTCCCAGATGATGGATCTTTGCAATGTACCATCTGTTCTTGGTCCTTTGCTATGAACTTGTTTGGTGGCAATATAGATGTCTTCATCAAGATGTTCATTGAAAATGACGATCTTGATATCCATTCCAGATTTCACATTCTAGAATATCGAGAGCAAAATTTTGATGAATTTAAGCATGACAACCAAAGAAAAAGTTTCGTCATTGTAAATTCCCATTTATAAGTACCAATCTACTTAGTTTGAAAAGGTTTCTATTTTTCCATATGCTCCCTCTTTTTCGTGTAGATAAATTTGCATCAAATGGGTTCTACGTACCTCTCGCTTGCACTACAATAAACAATGGCTTTACTTACCTTACTTTGTACCTAAAGCCAAAATATTTTGTAGCTAAAATAATTTAACCACAGCATTCATTAATATGTTATTTTTATAATTAGTTAATTATTTCTAACTAAAGTTTTAAACCAATTCATGCCTCCAGTACTAGATCTCAGGCTTTATTGGAATAAATTGATTCCTCCAGTACTAGATCTCAGGCTTTATTGGAATAAATTGATTCCATTTATAGGTTGGTAGCTTTTTTCCATTGATGACCGTTTCCATCCTTCAGAACTTTGTTGTAACTAGTCGCTCGCTTTGAAAGACCTTTCTTGCTTTCACAAGCTCTAGTTATATAAGAATAAAGAAAGTTCAGGGGTTTCACAACTGACTTGAGTTATAACAATCTGGTTCGCTGCGTAGACCTCGTAAATATAAATGAGGCCTTTTGAATCTTTAAAACATCTTCTATAATCCTATATGTATATATATATATACACACACTTTTAGGGGATCTTCTATATGTTGGCTTGGGATCTTTGTCATCTCTTGCTCACTTTCTTTTAATCACGCATGTTTAGGGGCTTTTTTTTCTTTTTTTTTTTTTTTTCAGTATAGGACAGAAAACATTAAAAATAATTAATATAGAATAAAAATCTAAGAATAAGGACCTAAAAATCATAAATGAAATAATTAGAACTTAATCACAAAAAAAAAAAATAATAACAGAAACACATTTCTTTTCTAACCGAATTAATATTAAGGCTTTAGGAATTTTTGCTCTAAAAATTTAAGTTCAGAGTCAATTTAATTTATTAATTTATTTCGAGTTCAGGAATTTTTATATTAAAAGGTCAAAAAAGTTTACTATAGTGGTCCAAGGATAAAATATTTTAAAAAAAAATACTTAATTGAATCTACGATATGTACTTTTTTTAGTCTATAAATAAGAAAATCAATTTTGATATTTAGATTTCAATTTAATAATTACAATTAATTATGTTGGAACGAATTCTAATATGAATTAAATAAGCAATTATTTTTATAATTATTAGATTGAAATCTATTAATTAAAATTGTATTTTCTATTAATAGGGAATAAAAAAAATCTCTATTGTATTAGTTTCCGTTTGTAAAATAGTATCGAGAAAAAGTGTAGCAAAGAGAAATTAATGATAGTATTATACTTATTTTTTCTTAATGTTGGAAGTTTTAAAATTTTTTCTTCCCATTTTTCTCCCAACAACCAAAGTAAAGAAAATTTCTACGAGAAATTCATTATCCTTTCCTCTCTAATTTTCCTAAGCAACCAAAAAGTTTTATACCTTTATCACACCTTTTTTTTTTTTTTTGTGTCTTTCCTGACCTTTTCTTCATCTTTTTCTTTCCTAGCAAAATCCAAGCTCCAAAAGGAAGGGGTTTGAAGCTTGAGCAAGAGAAGCTGAAAAATCATGGGCCATTGGAACCTTTATCTATTTGTTACTCTAGTTTTTATTTACTTATTTGTTCTCTTTGCTAAAACATACATGACTTGACTCTTTGGTTGAAAAAAATAATAATAATAATAACAAAGAGGTAGAAATTTGAAAATTAAAGAACTAATCACATCTCTTATATTGTATAGTTACCATATTAATAATAAATGACTATAAGGTCTCCAATAAGGCAGTAAGTCTTGGCACTCATGAAGAGTACAATACAACTGTTCCCATTTGTCCAAGTCATTTCAATTGTTCTTTATGGAAAAAAAAAAAAGTTTTCCACAAACGCGTGTTTGACTAAGCCAGCATCATCAGCAGTCACCGCCTTGCAGTCAAACACGGGCCCCACATCTACCCCATAAGAGAAGAAAAAGAGGAAAAAAAATTAAAAAAAGATAAAGCTCTCCAAACTGTTGTCAGTCTTTGGTATTACAAGACTAGACCACCACAGTTGAGTCAACTCCCACTCCCAAACAAGTGAACAACACGCCACCATTTCACTCATTTCCTCTTTCCCACGAAACCCTCCAACACCCCAACTTCTTCTATCCGTCATAGAAAGAATTTTCGTGTGTTTTGAGTCTATACTTCATTCTCCAAAACTCTGTCTGTTCTCACCTGAAACCAAATAAGCAACTATTTAACTATATGTTATATATATACACTTTCTGATATATGATATTTTTTGCAGTTTGCCTCACTTTACAGGTTGCTAAAAATGACCAGTTTCGGGCTAAAAAACTATTTTCTCTACTATTTGCTATGTTTCTTCCTTTCATGTCCTCTGGTTTTGTCTCAACTATCCTCTACCCAAAGATCATCCATGATCACTCTGTGTGGATATCTCAACAGTTCTGTTCAATGGGATATTAAGAAAGAGCCATGTTCCTGGGAGGGAGTGACGTGCAACCAAGGAAATACTTCTGTACTTGAAATTTCTCTATCTGGGTTATCTCTTTCTTCCTCAGATTTTCTGCCTTTTGTGTGCAAGATTGAGTCTTTGCAGGTTCTTGATGTGTCCAACAACCGTTTGAGCAATATCCCACATGAGTTCATGGTTGATTGTGGAAAAGTTGATGGGCTGCAACGGCTGAATTTTAGCAAAAACAGGTTGGTTGGTTCTTTGCCTTCATTTAGTAGTTTTGTTGGGTTGGAGTTTTTGGACTTGTCTTTTAATGAATTAGCTGGAAAAATTGACTCAGAGTTTCAAGGCTTAAATGGGCTTAAAAGCTTGAATCTGAGTTTTAACATGTTCAATGGCCCTGTTCCTACTCAACTTGGAAAGTCCAAGGCTTTGAAGGAGCTTGTGCTTTCAATGAATCATTTCCAAGGTACAATCCCTGATGAATTTATGGGTTATGGGAATTTGACACTCGTTGATCTTAGCCAAAATAACCTTTCCGGGTTGATTCCCAGTAGAATTGGAGACCTCTCCATGTTGAAGGTTTTGAGACTCTCTCATAATAATCTAAATGGAGAAATCCCAGTAAGCCTTTCCACTATCAAAACTCTCTCGCGATTTGCTGCGAATCTAAACAGTTTTAGTGGTACACTCCCCAATAATCTTACCAAATTTCTCAAAAACTTGGACTTAAGTTATAACAGATTAGATGGTTCAATTCCTCCTGACCTTTTGTCACCATCAAATTTACAAAGCGTGGATTTGTCATATAATTCTTTGGAGGGGTCGATACCTTCGAACATTTCTCCTAGCTTGGTCAGGTTGAGGCTGGGAAGCAATTCACTCGATGGGCAGGTTCCTTCTGCAAAGTTTTCAACACTTGAGAAACTGACATACTTGGAGCTGGACAACAATAATTTGAGTGGATCGATTCCTCTGGAATTGGGTTCTTGCACGAGTTTGGCGCTGTTGAATTTGGCTCAGAACCACCTGACAGGGCCTTTGCCGGCCCAGCTGGGTAATCTTACCCATCTTCAAGTCTTAAAACTTCAATTGAACAATATCTCTGGTGAAATCCCTACTCAGATTACCCAGCTACAGGGGTTATCGGTCCTGAATATCAGCTGGAATTCTCTGAGTGGTCAAATACCATCTTCCATCTCAAGTTTACAAAAGCTCATTAGCATCAATTTACAAGGCAACAAGCTTAATGGTTCCATACCAAATACCATTGGTACCATGAATACCCTTTTGGAACTCCAACTTGGACAAAATCAACTGAGTGGTTACATTCCAAAGATGCCACCAAATTTACAGATCTCTTTGAATCTCAGTAACAACCTCTTTGAAGGACCTATTCCAAAAACTCTTGCTGGACTGAGTGGATTAGAAGTATTGGATCTATCAAATAACAATTTTTCAGGTGAGATACCAGATTTTCTTACTCAATTGGGATCCTTGACACAGTTATTGCTTTCTAACAATAGCCTCTCGGGAGTTGTTCCAAATTTTGGTTCCTGGGTCCTGGTTGACACAAATGGGAACAAGAATTTGAGAAATGCGACAAAGCCAACAACTTCCTCAAAATCAGGGAAACAAAACTCGGTGGCTGTAATAGTTCTTGTAGTTGCTGCTTCTGTTTTTGCTGTTGGAGCGATTTCCATCTTCGCCATATTACTCTTGCGGCGTTATGGCAGGGTTAATGATGATCCATTACAACCACTGGAAGATCTACCCCTCCCTCAGGTTCTTGAGGGAAATTTATTAACCTCAAATGGAATCCACAGATCAAATATCGACTTTGACAAGGCAATGGAATCAGTTGCTGACCCAGCAAATGTGGTGCTGAAAACTAGGTTCTCAACATACTACAAAGCAATTATGCCTACAGGTTCAAGTTACTTTGTCAAGAAGCTTAATTGGAGTGATAAGATATTCCAACTGGGCAGCCGTGATAAGTTTGGTACGGAGCTGGAGGTCTTTGGGAAACTAAGCAATTCCAATGTCATGACTCCTTTGGCCTATGTTTTGTCTGTTGACAGTGCTTATCTGTTCTATGAATATTCCTCAAAGGGCTCCCTTTTTGATGTACTTCATAACAGCTCAGGAAGTGATTTGGATTGGGCAAGTAGATACAGCATAGCAGTTGGTGTAGCTCAAGGTCTTGCTTTTCTTCATGGAAATGTCGCTGGCACAATACTCCTACTTGACCTATCAAGCAGAAATATCTTTCTGAAGTCCCTGAAGGAGCCTCAAGTGGGAGACATTGAACTCTACAAGGTTATTGATCCATCAAAGAGCACTGGAAGCATTTCGACTGTGGCTGGTACTGTCGGCTATATTCCTCCAGGTCAGTATGACAGTAACTATGTGACTTCATCTCACACTAACTAGTTTTCAATCACTTATTACTGTCTTATTCCACTAGATATGATCCAATATGGATGCATATTACTAAGTTTAAAATTCCCCTTTGTCGTGTCTAAATCTTATTTTTCATAATGGTGGTTTACAGAGTATGCATACACAATGAGGGTAACTACAGCTGGGAATGTCTACAGCTTTGGAGTAATACTGCTTGAACTGCTAACAGGGAAACCAGCAGTCAGTGAGGGGATTGAGTTGGCTAAGTGGGTATTAAGTCACTCAGTTCAAGAAGATAAATGGGAAAAAATGCTTGATTTTAGCATCAGCAGAACTTCACTTGCAGCCAGAAATCAGATGCTTGCAGTACTGAAGGTTGCTCTTGGTTGTGTTAGTGTGTCGCCCGAAGCAAGGCCGAAGATGAAGAGCGTCCTACGCATGATTCTCAATGCAAGATAAAGGAGACTCGATTGATGTCGTCGTATCAAAGAATAGCAGTTCTGTGTGTAAAATATAATCTGAGTTTGGTTAGTTCCTAGTAGATTAGAGGTGGTGAGAAGATTTTATTGCCTTAGAATAGAGCGTTGTACGCTGATATCCTTGCTTTTTTAGCAAATGAAAAGAAAATGGCATAGGAAAAGAATGTAAACCCTTCGCATGTCTCACATATTGTGTTATACTAGTGTGATACTTGTGAATTTTGTTAGTCTTCTAGAATATAGTGAATAAAAATTACACTAAAAAAACCTTCCTTTCTGTAGACTCTAGCAAAGAGGGTAAAAATTAGCATACTAGTAAATGAATGTGAACACTCATGTTTAAAATACGGCAGTCATACTGGATAGCATTTCTTTTGAACCAGGGAGCTCCTATGATCACATCCAGAAAAGATAATCACGCTGATCGCACTTTCTTCTCCTTTTTCATTATCAAAGAAAAAAGAAAAAAAAAAAAGAAAGAAAAGAGAGAGAGCAAAGGCACCTATGGTGCTTGGCACATGCACCAGACACTAATTAGCTTTTTTGGTAGTAAGTCTCATATTACACGCAAATGGATATGAATCCTTCTCATGTTTAGGGTTTTTGGCATGATTAGTCCTTGAATTTTTCGTTGATTTGTAATATATCCCTTGAATTTTTTTTTTTGGGCAATTAGGACCCTGAATTTAGAATTTTTGGCAATGTATCCTCTGAACTTTTTTTTTGGCAATTAGGACCCTGAATTTAAAATTTTTAGCATGATTAGCCCCTTAATTTTTCGTTGATTTGTAATTTATTTTTTAATTGTTTAAAAATTTACATATAACTCAGGAGATATATTGCAAATCAACGAAAAATTCAAGGGCTAATTATGTCAAAAATCTTAAATTCAGGGTCCTAATTGCCCAAAAAAAAAAGTTCAGGGGATACATTGCAAATCTACGAAAAATTCAGGGGCTAATCATGTTAAAAATTCTAAATTCAGGGTCTTAATTGCCGAAAAAAAAATTTCAGGGGATACATTGCAAATCATCGAAAAATTTAGATACTAATCATGCCAAAAAACCCTCATGTTTATTGTCCAATTCTGAGAGGTGGCCGATGTACGTTGGGTCCAGTGGGGGCATATACTCCCATTGGAATATTGAAGAATTTAAAAAAAAAAAAAAATTATGAAGTAATTTGTCAATTCTTTTCAATTATGCCTCCACTCAAAATTGAGCCAAAATCTTTATTCACAACATATTTTATAGGCTTTGAAAGACAGAATAAATAGGCTTAAACTAAAGCTACATTTGCCAAATTTAATAAAGCCCAATAGCCATGTTTAAAAACCTAAAATCTGTGCAAATGCTATAGGAAAGAACGTGGCTTTTTGATGTTCTCCCTGGACTCCTACAACAAAAAGAAACACGCCGTGTTTGCTCTCCTTCAGCGAAAGGGAATTCGCTTATTGCTGCACTATTTTTTTTTTCGTTCACTATTATGGTTTCAGTTACTGATTGCTTGTTCTAAGCGTACTGATGCATCGCAAAGACTTTAATCCAGCTCCTGTTAAATATCTAATATCTTCAACTTTGCTGTAAAATCGTTATGCCCTTCTGTTAGGATGGCAATGGTGTCTCCACCACCACGGTACAACCTGAACTCCAGAGGTTATAAAACTAAAAAGATATAAGAACCCCATGGTAACTTCTTTCTTCTTTTTTTTTTTTTTTTTTTTTCCGAAACAGAACCGCTGAAATTAATTATCTAGAGGAAACAATTACATCATGATCAACAAAAAGCTTGAGTCTGGGACAGTTTCAATCCAAACAACACAATCACTAAGGGCATATTTAGCTAGAAATTCCAAACAATGTCATTAGCAACTAATTGCGGCGTATACCATGGATGCTAAATGTTCTGTAGTCAGGTTTTAGTTCAACATTTAGATTCAACTTTCAAACGGTACAAAGGGCAAAAAATTTGATGACCCAAGTCATGCTCCTCTAGCCAAATAATTGAGAAAAAAGCTTTGTGTAATGACAACAAAGACTGGCCAGTAAACAGTATTTATGATTATTTTTGAGGGTAGAAACTTGATGTGTTCCCTTCCAAAAGAAAAAATTTGAAAATATGTGTTCGATCCTTTGGACATCGAGTGGAAATGAATTTAATAAGCATAGCTCTCCAAAATTCCGCTACTGTACTTTGACGGATAC